>JAPMOQ010023272.1:223063-246487 GCA_026543055.1 Argiope trifasciata
AATGTAATATAAACAGATTTATATATAGTATGCATATAATATTATGAAATACCACTTTTCATGCTTCAGGGATATTTAAAATATTGTTTTCTTTTCTTCAGTTATTTTTTCCTCTTTCCATTTTTGTTATCTTGCTTATTTTTAAATGTGAAAATTTATAATTGGGATTAAATGCATTTCTGATTATATTACTTTTATAACAAGAGAGTTAGACTTCATGCTTAAAGAAAATGGCAGCTCTTGAAGCATGGTGTAAACTTTTCAGTTAAGAATCCAAAAAAGATCCAAATGCACTTGTAAAATACTTCTTTTCAAAAGTTTCTTTCGAAAAGTATCTAGTTTGAAGAATTAGCTAGGATTAATTTTTTTTTTAATTGTACTGATTACAAATTGTTTGATAAAAATAAAAAATTAGCTTTTTACTCTCTTGCACACAAAATAAAGTAACACAATGTATTTTGATGATCTAAAAATGTAACTCCACTTTTTAATCCTCACTAAATTATCTCCACCTGTTAATCCTCACCAAGTTTGAAAAAAAAAAAAAAATCATTTTTGTGATAATGCTTGTTTGTTGCTGTACTTTCTGTAAGCTTGTTCATTAAAAATTGCATTGAGCTAATGGAAAGAAATTATATATGTGATCATGTTACTAAATTTTTATATTTCTATCAGTTTTTGGATAGAATCCATTTAGTTTGTCTGACCATATGCATGCAAGCTTGATACCACTAAAATAGGTAAAAAAAAGGAGAGATTTGTCATGTAATTTTTTTTATCACAAATGTGTATGTCTATGAAATTTTGAGCTAATCCATCAATGCCATACTGTATGTATTAGCATGTTTGTGAATGCAACTATTCAAATGATCGAAATGAAAGTGAACATTTGATCTTGCCATCAAAATTGCAGATTTAAACCAAATTCGTACAGGATTGTCTTCATTATATCAAACACAAGCGCACACACACAAATATATATATGTAAATATATTATATTTTAAATTGGAGTTGTAGTCCTAAAAAGAGAAGTGACTTTCGATTTTTTAAACTTCATTTTATTTCCGACCCAATAGCAGTGATTGATTTATGAACAAGCTGAAGACAATCATACAACACTGAACATCACAAAGCAATATGAGGAAAAGCCAATTAAAATTTTATCCCAGTTATATATACTGTGAGACTTTAAAAGGAATATATATATATATATATAATATGAAATAATTTCAGCAACTACCCAATCTAAAAAATAAATATTTTCTAATAACTTAAGCTTAGCTTCTTTTTAACTTCTGAGTAATCAGTTTTTATTTACCAAAACCAAATCACCAACATAATTAAATGTCTTTTCAGTCTATATGTATTCTGAAAACTCCCTCTTTTTTTCTGTTTTCTGCCTTCCGACTTCGATTTATTTCTGTTTCTCATGCTTCCCTACTAAGAAATCTTAATAATGGTTAAAAATTGAATGGTTTCCTGAAGAAATGGAAGATGGTTGAATGTATCCCTTTATCTATTTATTTTATTTATTTAAGATTGCTGATATAAAATAAAACTTATTAAAAATTTTATATATAGCTCTTTATTTAAAATTGCTATCTTATGTTAAAAACATATAGTAAAGAATCTAATCTTTATAAAAAAGTTTATTTTAATATAATTGTTGGTTTAAAAGCTAAATTTAGATTATATTCAGTCAAAGCTAAGCAATAATTAGTTTATATGTATATATATTTCTATGCAGAATGCTCGTTTGAAAAAAGAAAATGCTGATCTTCAAAAAAAAGTGCAACAAGGACAGGAAACTGAGAATCAGTTGCAAAGTATAATGAAAAGCCTTAAGATTCAACAGGTTTATATGATTTTGATATATATATTCAGAACTTATTTTCCTCTTTCAATGACAAAACATTTAAGATTTCATATTTAAAGAGCAGGAAGTTCGTTTGAAAGTAAATTCCTCTTCTGATATCTTAAAAAGAAAATGCAGGATTTCTTGGCTGCGATGGAAGTACATAAAAGAATTTTCGAGTATATTAGTTTCTTTTTGTGGTATTTTAATTTACATTACTTTAATTAATTATTTTAATTTATTAAACAGAAATAGATCAAAGGTGTAGAAAACTGACAATTTGTTTTCTTATTTGAATTAATATGTTGTAGATTTTCATGAGCAGTAAGTACAGTATTTTTGGTAATCAAATTCTAATTTTCCTCTGGTTTGGGGTCAAAAGTAAGTTTTTATTAGAAAATACTTTATACAAATATTATGAGCTAAACAATTACTATTTTTTTCATAGATTTATAAGATATTTCGAACTTCCAACGAGTATTATTTTATCCATTGTACTTACTGGACATAAATTTGTTATGTTGATTAAATTTAAAATCTGTACAGCTAAAATAATTTAGTATTTTAACAAAAATAAGTGTAATTTTATCAATATCTGTTTACATTTGAAAGATTATTGCAATTACAGATTAACATTGCTTTTGAAAGTCATAATTTATTGTTTTTTAAAAAAATTACATTTTAAAAAAGATAAATGTAATTTTAAAAAAAATTACATTTAAAATTTTCATTGAATTGTGGATGTAATTTAAAATGGATTTGATATGCAATGCTATTTAATGAATGAATGAAAAAATGAACTAAACATTCGAATTAAAATTATTTTTATGAGATTAAGTAAAATTTTTTAATCAAATGATGTAAATAAAAAAGAATGCAATTTGATGCATATTTTTTTAAATACAGAAGGATGACATTCAAGATGCACATAAGAAAATGTCCACATGTATGCAACTGATATTTGCATACATAAAAATGACTTCTAAATGTAAATTTTTAAAAATAATTTCTAAAATGTTATAGTCAGCTTATGTCTAATAACAGTTTGATAGATAATAGTGATAAAAGAAAGTTAAAAAAAAAAAAAAAGCTTGCGTGATTTAATTGTTTCAAATAGAATATGCCAGCCATATTATTTTATAATATCTAGTATTTGCAATATATTTAATATTTAATAACTGGTGCAAGGTTTCCCATTTCATTCATTCATTTATTATTTTTGTTTTTATAGCATTTAAAAATATTCTGTGTTTTATGGATATGCTTATATTTATCTTAAATGTAAAGGTTAATAGATTAAATTATGTAAAAATCAGAAATAAATAAAATAAATTAAACAAAAACTTTATTCATTGATGACCTGTATCATTATCAAAACTTTATTCACATGTTTAAAGGAGTGTGAAGTGAAAATGTTAATAACTTAGTACTGTAGTAACATATAGACTTAGATGTGGTCTTGGTAATCTACATTTACTCATTTATTGTTCACATAATATATGATTCTTGATTTGTAATGACTTGTGCATAGCAGGTTGTTATTGACCCTTTTTAATGAGGTGTAATGGGAAATATTTATAATTTTAGATATGATTATCTATAATAGATAATCTTCAAATTATATATAAGGCTGGTTAAAAAAAATTCTTTTTGAGAAGAAATAAAATGACCTTGATTTGTGCTTAATTTTGTTCATTAGCATGAAGATATTATCTCTTGAATAATTATGCATTTTATTTATTTGTTTTAATTCTTCTTTCCACTCGTAGGAAGAAAATTTGATGCTAAAAGATCGTTTAACAAAGCTGTCTAAACAGCATGACATATTACAAGGAAATTACCAACAGCTGTTAAATGTGATCACTTTAGAGCAGAAAATTGGTGGTTCTGGCCCAAGAATGAACATGTATATATATATATTAATTTTATACCTTCATCATTAACAGAAGTATTTATAACTATATTAATTATTGACATAGATTTATATTTTTCATATGTATGATAGAATACAGAATTAAAGATTTTAATCATAAGTAAATTGTAATTAATATTATGAAAATGCTATTCCAAGATATAAACTGCAAAGTTACAGAGTTGTTATGATTATTCAGTTGTTCTTTAATTGTTTGTTATTAATTTGTATTTTTAGCTGTCAGATAGAATATTGCATTTTTACATTTTATTTGTGTAACTGTGAAATAACTGTCTGTGTGAAAATGACAGTAACAATTTTAAATCTTTGTTTACTAAGATACAAAGAATTTCAATCAATGTATGAAATAGTATTTGATGTTGAAATTGGCTAGAGTTATTGTACAATGTGCATCTCTTTAAATTAAGTTCATGTTTATAAAAAATTTACAAAAGTAGTATGTAAAAAATGACAATCCATAATAATAATAATACATGTTAGAATTTTACTCTCAGAAGAAACTCTCTATGTGGAGAGAAATTGTTTCTTTCTGTAAATGATAAACTCATATTTTTTAACTTCCAAGTTTGAAGAAAGATTTTTATTAATTGAGAAAAACAAAATTAATAGGAATAAGTTTAGTTTAGTTTAGTTATATTAACATCCCGTTTAAAGCAACACGAGGGCTATTTTTGGACGGACCTCGTAATTTTGAACCACGGTCAGATGACGAGGACGACACCTGAAGTGGCACCCCCCTCTCCACACCACGCCACACCAGCGGGAGGACGTTTGGCCTGACAGATTTAACGTCCAAGACACCCCCTCACACCACGGTTCTTCGGTGGAATCGAGTCTCGAACCTGAAACCCTCCGGTTCCGAAGCCGAGACCTTACCACCTGGAGTTACCACCAGGCCACCCAAATTTTTTTTTGATCTTATTTATAAAATATGTTATAAACTGTTATGCTTTACATTTTGCTATTCATTTCTAATCTACTCTCAAATGCATGTAATGCATACTCCCTTTTATCAGTGTTATGTAATTTTTGCTTTCTTGTTAGTAAAAATTTTTTTTTTCGGTCTATGAACTATAAAAAATTTTACTAATGATTACTATTATTTAAACTTACTTTAAAGGAATAATGTAATGAAATGGGCATGTTATTCAAATATTAATAATTTTGCTTTGAATTTTTTTAATCTAAAATTTTGAAATTGATAGTTAATTTTAAAATTTATGAGGATGAAATAAGAATAATTCAAATTCATATTTGATACATTTTTTTCTTTGGTTTCTTTATATTTTCTATTAACAAAGATTGAAATATCATCTATCATTAAAGTTTATTTTGCTTAAATCTGTCGGAAATAAAAATTGCTATTTCCGAATGGTTTTCCTCAATCAAATGTTACTTTGCATCAATTAAGTTTATAATGTTTTATTTGATGTCAATTGGATAGATATTTATTGTTTTCTAGGGTAAAGATTCACTTCCTTTTTTAATGTTTTCACTGGTGTACATTGCATTTAATATTAATAAACAACAAAAAAATTTAGTGAATTATTTTTACTTTCTGAGAAACCTTTGAGTTTGTTGCATATTAATTGTTTTGTATTTTTTTGTTTCGTACTTTTTATTTTGAATAGTTTGTGTTTTGTTTCTTTATTAAAGCTAATTATTTACTAAAATTATTTTTTCACTGTACTCATTACCACTTTAGTTAGTTTAGTTTTAGTTTAGCTTAATAATTACTTATTGATTCTGTATTTAAGAAAAAGTATTAAATGATCAACTTAATCTTTAAAATTTTACATTCTTTTGTTGCATTCAATTTTTTTTAAATTCATGTTTTTCAATATTTTTTTTATTATGAATATATTAGTTTCAAAGTAGTCAAATTTCATTGAAATTTATTTTGAAATAACTCCATTTTTTTCGTCATTAATTTTATTCTAATTTTTAATAGGAATGTGAATACTACCGATTTTGTGGATGCTTTAATATCTGAAGAGACAGAAAAATATCTCAATGAAGAATCTAAACATTGTGAGGCACTGCAGTCAAAGATTAATGAAGAAATTGAAGCCTTGAAAAGAACACTAAGAGATGAAACTGTTTAAATGTTCTATATCCCAAACATTTTTTTGTTTGTTTCCTGTACATAATTGCTGGACATGTAAAGAAAATTTTGTTTTTATGTCATTTATATTTGTAAATAAAATGAATTTTAAATCCTTTTTAAAAGTATGTTTCAGTGTTGCAAATGAATGTAAATATTTTTGGAAAAATTATTTTTTGTATAAAAATTTGTGTGTGTGTGTGTATAATATAAAATGTTGAACCTTCAGAATGGAGATTTTTTTTTTTTAACTGTCAAGAAGTTTTTGATAAAATTGTGGAATCTCTGTTGATTAACACAAAAAAATTTAGTTAAAATAAATTTCTGATTCCAAAGTAATTTAAGGGATAATTTATAACAGTGTAATTAATTGTTTTAAAATTAGCACTTTTATTGTTTATCAAATAAATATTTCTTAGATTTATATCTAAGAAATAATTATTTGAAAAGGTATTACAGAAGATTAATGTGCTTTCTTCTTTTCATTTGTCTTTTTTTTTATATGCTGCAATCTTGTCTATTTTGAGACAGCAATGTTTATATTGATGAACTTAATATGAATATTATTAATTCTTATGTAGAGTCATTAATATGTTGAAAGTGTAAATATTTGTCCGCTTTTAATAAGGTTTCCCAAAATAGGGGCTATTTCATTTCATAATAAGGTATATTGACGACCCTTGTTGACGAGTAGCATCACTCCGCAAACTTTTTTGCTTCACTGAATTTTGCCTTCGGATAGACTATATCTCTACACCTGCCTTGTGCACATGATCAAATTCTCTACCGAACTGAGGAACCTCGTTTAAGGAATGTAATTCTTTCATAGAGTGTGGTTCTACACCGTGATAATTCTCATCCCCACGTCTCCAAGGTCACACACGTGGAACTGGTCACATTCAAGTGGGAGCAGCTCGATCATCCGCCCTACAGCCCGGGCATGTCGCCCTGGGGTTCATGTGTTTGGACCCATTAAAAACATTTGAAAGTTAAGCACTTCAACTCGGACGGCGAATGCAAGGACACTGTGGAGGACTGGGTCTCGTCAGGCCATAAAATTTTGGGAACAAGGAATCCTTCGTTTCATTATTCAATGGGATCGTTGTGCTTAGGTCTATGGTATATATTTTGAATAACCATTCATGTCCACAGTGTTGTTTCGTACCTTTTCATTTGGCCACCTCTTGCATGCATACCCTGCCAACAGCTGCGGAATTTCCGTAATTGTTACAGAAATTGAATGAGAATTACAGATATATATTGAAAAACTATGATGAACAATATAAAACGCCAAAAATACCATCTTTTCGAAACCTCGCTCAACAATGCTGGCATCAAAATGTTTTTGCACGGTTAAAGAAAAGAGGAATTTAGCATGGATACAAAAATACTAAAATCCATCCTCAGTACTGTAACGTATATGGATAGGTGTTTATTATGATGTTAAACTGAGCAATAATAACTCTAAAAAAAAGTGCTTTCTATTTAATGGGGAAAAATGTAAAAGTGTAACAAGTAATTTGCTTGATCAACAAATTTATGTTATGCCTTTTTTTAAAAAAAAATTGATTCATTTTTATATTAAGTCATAAATAAAAGTGTATTAAATAATTTTAAATAATAATTGAAAATAATTATTTTAATGAATTAAAATTCTCCGAAAATATCTTTCCCGTCGTTTACAGTGATTTGTTGATACTACAGGAAATTAATATGCCTGTATAAGTGCTACTGAAAACTTATGTTGGAGGATATATTTATAATTTCTTATATTTTTAAATCGTATTGTAATGATTTAATCTTGACCGGTCAAAATAAGGAGTAGAATTTCAGACATTTCTTTTATTTACAGCCATGTATATACAGAAAAACAATTTGTTTTAATCTAGGTTAAATATTTGCTATTTACACAACAGTCGAAGGCTTATAGTGAAAAAAGTTCATGGAAAGAGTTCTACATCAATTTGACGAAAAACACCTCTAGACGCTAACAGGGTGCTAGTTAGACCGGCTACCCCAGGATTGAGTGTAAATAGTCCGTTGTCCGTAATCCAAAAAGTCTCTTCTCCTTTTCAGAGAAAGACCCCCCTCTTCAATTCCCATTTGTTCACGTGAGTTCATCGTTCTGTCAAATTTTCACTCATTAGTGGCCCCAGCGTGGCATGGGAACTGTCCATCAACGACGCGTCCTAGCAGCTGCCTGTTCTGGTACACGTGTCAACGATATTCCCTCACAAAGGGACCAGGCGGCATCCAAATGTTTAATACTTCTTACATTTGAAGATTCGGCAGGTTCCTACTCAACAAAGAACCTCACGTGTGGCCTTTCAGCTGAGCACTAATAACCAGAGGCAAGGACCATTCTGCGATAAGAAGACCACCCATCGTGCAATCTGGAGGCATTAAATAATGGAGGGCGTTAACTGGTCGTGAACAGCTTTCTGGAAAGGCCACTTGTGAATGGATAGAGGAACGTTAAAATAATGATATTCAAATCCTCATATAAATGAGTACAACATTATATGAGATTAATTGTTCTTTCCGGTGTAATGATGAGATGATGGCAAACCTGACAGATGATGATTTCATTTGTTAGCGTTCCTCTGATCAGGGAAGCAAGTCTATTTAAACTAAATGATCAGTCTATCAAAAATTGAATAACCATCTGCACTGAATAACATATTGTTGAGGAGGAACATGTTTCTGTCTTCGAATAATATGAACTTTCTCCATGTACACAAGGCGAGTAGGAACTCGCAGAGATACGGCAAGTCCAGGTAGCCAAGCATTTTGCACAATATTGTGTGAATATTATACTGTTCGATATTCAGCAATATTGAGAATATTGTTTGATATAAAATATTGTGCAATATATATATATATATACTAAGAAATATTAGATAGGGATCGATAGTATGAAGGTACCGATAGTGCCAAAAACGTGCTGTTTAATTTCTCAGGAAAAGTGGTGAGTTAGAATCAACCCAGTGGCTGTTATTACAAAAGTCGAGATAGATTTCATTCTTCGTGTCAATATTAATTTGTCTCGTACTATTCCATCGTCAAATATCAATATATGTCCTATTTAGAAAAGTCGAATAGGGCGAATTACTGATTTGTGCTACAGTGAAGGGAATTATAGACATGTTTTCTTTATTGGAATTTAAGATATACTTCTATAGTTGAGGAATTCTTTTTATGTACATTTTTGATGAAAATAAAAACGAAAGATAACATAATAACTTTGCATATATATGTAATTTTATTTATCAATATAAATATTTGATGAATTTAATGAATAAAAAAAAGGAAAATTCCGTTTGATTCTAAAATAATTATCTGTCAAAAATAATTTTTATTTCCAGATATAATATATCTATATTCTTTTGTACGTTACTTCTTAAGCATATTATACAAATGCCGAAACAATCTTTTGAAAAAGATCTATTGAGTCTTAATGATAAGCTCGAAGCATCGCGAACTAAAGAAGTCTGTTGTTTTTTGAAAAAGAGAAGATATCAAGACGCTTCCAAATCCCATTCTTCCAGACATCCTGCGGCGCAGCAACAATCGGGGCACAGTTCTACGCCCATACCTGAATCCTTAATGAATCCTCCTCATTCAATCGTCCACAACAGTGATCCTCTAAAACTTTCTATCAATTTGGAAAATATCTGTCTCCTTTTTTTGTGCCATCTTCCATTGATGTTCCTTGGGAAGGACAACAAAGGCCAGCCCGTTCCTTTGTCTGGAACAGAGCACAGAAGGAAGAACCCCCGAAACATTTGCTAAGTGGTTTCTGTTCCTTCCCCGGCAGCAGCGGGATGCCTCTAGTCATTAACGTTCCTCATTGTTCCACGAATGTAACCCTAGACCAAGATAGAGACAATAGTTCCGAGGTTTATGTCGCAAACGATTGTCGTATCAGCGCGGGCCTCTCTTCCTAGTCCGAACTGCTGTCTGTGACATCCTGTGTGGGGAGGGGTGGCGATATTGGGAGGGCTGGAGTAATATGATGCGACCTTCTGTTTCATTCGAGAGCACCCCCTGGTGAGAGACTATGATGTCCTGTTCTATGGCTCGAAACAATGATCTCTGTGGCAAAGTGGGGGATGGATGAGTTCGTCCTGGGATGCGCTGTGAATCGTTTGTTTTCTCTTCTCAGTGAGAGAGAGAGATCAGTGTTCGACATTAAGTTTCCGTTCAATTCACGTGGAGTAGTAATTTCGAACGTTTAATGATTGGTTTTTGTTAGATGTGACTTGTAATTTTCTCACCTTTTTTTTTTTTCTACGAAGATTTGTGATATTTAATTTTATTATCATTTACGGTGCTTTCTTTTTTTAGTTTAAAAAAATTTGAAAATCGTTGCCATTTATTTCCCCCCCTTCTTTCTCCTAAAAAAAATGATAAAGTAAGACGAGAAGGCTTACTTCATGAGTCTATAAATTTTTGCTATTTCAGATTTCTTGCATTCATTGTATATGATAAAATAGCTGTTAACTATAATGATCGTGACAGCCTGGTAAAAGATTACTCTTCTTTATTGAAGTGGAAATAATTAGGTATGATAATTTTAATTTAACTTTAAAAAATCAATAAAGGAATCGTTGGAAGTGTTGTTTTACCGTTCTTTTCGTTTGTTCTGATATGAATACCCAAGTTTCCTTAAGAATATATTTATATGCAGCAGTATATCCTAGAGAGGATGCATATCATAATTAAATGGTAAATAGCACATTTCCCTCTTTCCAGCGTAGTTGGATTAGCCAGAAAATAAATGTACTGGTGAATTCAGGATCCATTATACTCAAATAAAGAATATAAACTCAATTTAATATGGCGTATTCCACCTGCGCGCCAGTGGTACATGGGTACATTCCCAGGCACTCTGCTAGAAATCAAATGTGACCGTGGCTCCCGGACTACTCTGGCTGAATTAAAAAGTCGTCACTTTAAGTGTCTTTCGTTTGAAAGTGGTAGAAAAATCCATCTCACTTGTAAAAAATGCTTTTGACCATCCAGTTTCATTTGATCACAATCTGAATTGCATCATACTTTCTAAGGAAGCCTTAACATCCGATCCCCTATTATATCTACTGTTACAGATTTTTTTTGTCTGTGGAACTGGAACTACTACTACTGGAACTGATCTGACAAATGGCAGATCTTTTGAGGAGTATGAAACAACAACATAAACCAACTGCTACAAGGTTTTTATTGTCCTTAGTGGAATTTGGTTGCCAGAAAATTGTTTGATCTTTCGTTTGTTCTTTATATATCAACACTACCAATTTGTGATTGGGTTTTTCTCTTGATAATTCCATCGACATAAAATAGTGTGCTGAAATGAGAATGCTATCAATCCGCAAGATTTTGTCTCTGCTTTGTTTGGGCATAGATTTAGAAAGAAGAAAGATGGAAGATTACCACAATTGTTGAAGAATCCCTACAGCACTAGAATCCTAACTGTTAATAATATTATTAATAATTTATTTTGTCTTCATAAACCATTTATTAGGCTTAGGAACAAAACGACATAGCCTCTGAAGTGTGTGATATTCCATGAAATAATCCCAAAAAAACAAGATTGCTAAAAAGTTAGCCTGTATGTGAACAAGATGCTCTAAACTTCCTCTGGCTTCGCTTTTATACATCAGAGATGTTTTATTGAAATGTCTGGTTAATGTGTATAATTTAATCTAAGACTGAACATTCAGCAAATCTTTGAAAAGGCTTTCTGCACAGTCAATTTTGAAAGGAAAAAGAAATAATGGGAATTGAAACCAGATATACGGCTTCAACTTTCATGGGTTATTGCCCAATTGAAGATATTTTATGGGACTAAAGTAAATGTACGACAAATTGATTTAAAAAAGAATTTATCGAACGAATAAAATTTAATATATGCTGGAAAGAAAATAATTTATATTTAAGAAACTTTTGTTACTATTATTAACTATTATTATCTTATGTTTATTTATATTACGAAAAAAAAAATTATTGAACATAGAACGTTCAGAACATTCCCTTTGTGAATGTATTTAATGTTTAATCTGAATTTTCAGAATCTTCATGAAAGAATGTCAGGAAAAGCAATGAAAATAATGGTGAAAATGAATTGTAATTTTAAACTATTAGTTAATTAAAAGTAAGTAGTGCCTTATTTAAAAAATATCAAATCAAGAATATAATGACAATTTTTATTAATTTTTGTATTATTAAAAGGAGTTTAAAGCAAGTTATGCAGAATCCTCAGAATCACTGCTGTAAAAGTTTGCAATAGTTGTAGCTGAGTTGAGCTATATTAATATTCCATTTTCTTAAGGCTACAATAGGGCTATTTGGGAACGGACCTCGTAATTTCGAACCGTGGTCAGATAACAAAGACGAAACCTGAGCTGTCATCTTCTCTCCAAACTTCCACACCACACCAACGAGAAGATGTTTGGCTCGATGGGTTTAACGTGCACTAATTCGGCTTATACGACGGTTCTTCGATAGAACCGTATTCCGAACCAACAAGCCCTCCGGTTCCAAAGCCGAGACCTTACCGCCAAACCATCACGATCCACAAATTTGTAATTGTCTTCACTTGATGTTAAGCACGTGGCACTACTTGATTCAACTTTTATATGATCGAATATATGTATACTTTTATTCCTGTATTCAACGATATGATGTCTAGAAGTTATTAGCTACAGAAACAGTTTTCCACATTTTTAAAAGATTATAGTATGTTCGTATTGACAAAAAAATTATATAAAGCCGATAAGAATAATACAACTTACTGCAATTAAGTGTGAAAGGTATATTTATTCAAAGACATATTTCAAAAAATGTGGCTATAACAGTTATTATTATTCTAATAACGACGAACGATTTTAATATAAATAGAAAGAGATACTTGATTAATAAGACAACGACAAGATGATAATCTAATACTATAATACGAGGAATGGTTGTCAAGTCGAAAATCGCCCCAGAATTAATAAACTCCGGTAAACTTGGGGGTCTGGGGTTTTTGGCCACGAGGAATCGATTGGCGCCGGTTTTGAAACGCTACCGTCCAGCAGTTCGGAGTTACAGATAGGATATTTTCAAACTTTATTAAATCGCCATAATGGCTACTTAAATTTTCAAGCAGTAACGTGCTGCCATCTATAGCCAATATGGCGAACTAATAAAGTTTTATGTTTATGCTGTTATAGGTTTATAATATGTTTCTTATCTATCTAATACTATAATACGAGGAATGGTTGTCAAGTCGAAAATCGCGCCAGAATTAATAAACTCCGGTAAACTTGGGGGTCTGGGGTTTTTGGCCACGAGGAATTGATTGGCGCCGGTTTTGAAACGCTACGGTCGAGCAGTTCGGAGTTACAGATAGGATATTTTCAAACTTTATTAGTTCGCCATAATGGCTACTTAAATTTTCAAGCGGTAACGTGCTGCCATCTATAGCCAATATGGCGAACTAATAAAGTTTTATGTTTATGCTGTTATAGGTTTATAATATGTTTCTTATGTATGTATATATGTTTGGTTTTTCTAAATAAATTTGTCAAAAATATTGAACTTCAACACACTTCTATCTTTACCTTTACTTTACCTTTGTATAGAATAGTTCCTTTTCCAAACTCTAACTTTGTTTAGAATAGTTTACAATGGTGCACTTTAACCGGTTATCTTTTCACCAATGGTTTCACAAATTTTCTTATGGCATGTATTGTTTCGATAAATCACAATTGAAAATTTAAATCTTCGAGTTAGCTTCGATACCTGTTTTCTCCGAGTGGAGCTCGGTCACCCGCTGGTATATATAAATAAAAACTATTGTTTTCTTTTACGCTACCTTACAGCTAATCCAATTGCGATGAAACTTTGAATACTTATTTCTTGCACTTGCTGTATGTTTACAGGCATAGTAAAATTATGTAATCTATATAAATAAAAGTGAATGTTTGTATCTCTCTTATGCTCTGCCGTGCTATTCATCTGATTGTGATGAAACTTTGAATACTTATTACTTGCACTTATTTGTTCCTGCTAAAGATTCCAAAAAAAAAAAAAAAAAAAAAAAAAACCCCTTAAGTCTTGAATAATAAAGGTTTTAAAAAATACAATTAATATTATTTATTCTTCTCCCTTATATATCACCCAGTTTCAATGAATGCATACATTTTCGATACGAAAATAAATGTTATTTTATCTGTCGTTCCTAATTAAACAAGACAGTTATTTCAAATTAAAAACGATATTTTCCAAATTATTTCTTCTGCGGCAGCACCGCTCCAGGTACCAGTTATAAATGATAAAATATAAAAAGCTTAAATTTCCGATGAAAAATAATTAGAATATTATTACCAAATGAAATAAATCCATAATTATTTTCTAAAATAAAATAATTACTTTTAATTCTAGCAGCATCAAGGGTTGCAATGTCCAAATGAATTCCAAATATGAATCGGCAAGGGTCACTTTACATTTATCACGTGAATGCGAATTAATTCTAAAGAGCGATTGAAAGTTGAGTGGAATCCTAAAAAAAGTAATAAAAGAACCTTTTTAATTCTCTTGACCTGTCACCAACACACATGCAATGCGAGTGAGTGAGGGGGGAGGACGGAGCATTTGGGGGCTTGTGAGTAGGAAACCGCACGCGTCCCCTTCGATGAGTTCATTCATAGTTGTTTTCATCAGTTAAAAAGAGGGTTACTCTTCTCGTTCCGACCCTCTTTTCTGTTGATAATGAGGAGTGTTGAGTTGTAAAATGACTCAATGTTTGAAAAGGATTGTCCAGAACTGAAAGGAAAGGCGGAGGGAATGATTTTAGAGGTGGTATTAAAAATATTCCTTCGGGCGAGGGTTTCTCTTAATTTTAAAAATAGGGAGGGGAAAAAAACAACAACCTTTATTTTGTTGAAGTGATTGGAAGTGATAAAAAAATATTCATTATCTCTTTTGGAACTTTTTTCCATTTTTTTTGTGAAGTTTAGTTTTATTAACGACCCATTTTTTTAAAGCAACAATAGGGCTATTTTGGGACTGACCTCGCAATTTTGAACTGTCAGATGACGAGGATGGTAAATGGGCTGGCGTCCATCTCTCCAAACTTCCACACCACACCAGTTGGTGGAGTTTGGTTTCGACGGATTTAGGGTTAAACCAGATCCATTTATATGTTTGTTCTTTAGAGGAATCGGGTCTTAAACCTGAAACCCTCCAAATGCGAAGTCTAGATTTTATCACCAGATCACTGTGACCCCATTTTTTTAAAGTACAGATTAATTTAATATCTAAAACATAATACACAGTCAATAAAAGACACACTGCAAATTTCTTAGTAATAATTATAGTTTTAATATGCTATATTCTTACTCCCTCTGTTACAAAAAAATATTTAAAAAAATGATCGACAACAAGATTTGGAAGAATTTTCACGAATTATATCTGCTTATAAATAAGATAATTTAAACAAATGCATCTATCTGATTAAATAAAATTTTGACACATGATTTTATTACTAACTTTTGCCAAATCCACTATAATGTTATGCCGGGAAAGCCTGGTTGGTGGAGCGATGTATTTTAATCCTTTAGGTAGTGAGTTCGAGTCCCTCTCAATGTAAGGTAGGCTAGAGCAATTTCTCGTAGTCACAAAGACCTCCAAATCGAGGCAGTACCACTGGGGTTACTGGATCGGCGATAATCATTCTCTGATTCAGGTATAAATTACGATCTATGGGTGAGTAAATGAAATGTATAAACGTAGCCCTCCCCGTGAAAAGTACTGTGACGCATGAATAGCTGTTTCTTACCCTTAGATGGCACTACTGAAACAGGAGACGCTAAAACTTGGCTTAAAGTCGCTGACTTCGATACTGGGATTGTCTATGACAAATGTCATAAGTAACTAAGACTAAAAAATTTTTTGTCTATTGGTTTATTTACGGTTTAGAAATTCAGCAAGCTACATAAAGGAAAATTGGTGTGTGATCTTGACTCCTAAATGGAAGATTTGAATGAAATTTTGGATGCGATCTAGAAAAGAGTGGATGTAATTTGCATACTTGATTTACTTCATTATATTATACATGAGGTTGCAGTGACCTGGTTAGGGTGTTGTCTTCGGGATCGCAGTTTTCAAGATCCGATTACATCGAATAATTGGCCTATAAAGTCCCGTTCACAAGACCTGTGCCTACCTTGAGTCTGACAAATTTTTCTCTTAACCCTTCTCTCTCTCTCTTTTTTTTAATGTCTCTTCATTTTACCAACAATTTGCGGGAACCTACAGACTAATATCCATGGTCATACAATGGATCAGTTTGCAGATTTGCGACCATATGCATGAGGCCACAAGTCATCTGAACGTTGCTTAAAGTAGCTTTCCGACGATTTGTCCGCTTACAGGCGAGGCGTGCTCCCTGCCCCATCAACAATTTCATGCGGTTTTCTGGGGCTCTTAGAAACCTGTTCAGTTTACCTACAATTTGTACAGACATCAAAGCACCCGAGAAAACCACAAGAGAAAGCCGAGGGGTAAAAGTGTGCCCCGTCTGAAGATTCATGGGTGTGGAGAGTACGGTGTTAGTAAATCCGTTGTGGCCGAAGACATTCCCTCTGGTGAGCGTCTGGTGAGAAGTTTGGAGAAGGTTGGGTGGCTCAGACATACTCGCATTGTTTAGACTGCGAATCGAAATTGTTAGGTTCGCTTGCAGAAAGCCTTATTTTTGCTTTAAAATGGAATGTCCGTGGAGTTAAACTAATTCTCAGTATGCTATATAATCAGAGAATGCCCGTAAAGTGCATAGCAATATATTATGCAGTAAAATAAATCAAGTGCTACAGTTTAGTTTTTTATAGCAATTTGGCACATAAATTGATGTTTTTGATCCAATTGTATTCATTCAATATAATAAGCTGCATTAAGATCAGTTTTGAAGCAATATGACAGCTACCTTGATGTGGGTATGCCGAAGTTTGAAGATGACATATATTAAAATGCCATGTTAAACATTTTAATCGGTGTTTTCTTCTTCGGACCTTCAAGTCGTCACATGAGTTAAATTCCGAAACGGTAACAAAACGTCCAGACAAAAGATATTTTTTCTACCCCGGTTAATAAAATGATGCTACCGGTAAATATATATCAACATAAACTTTGTTGATGACAGTTCTAAATTTATTATACACAATCAAAGAACTAATATCGAAAAACCTGTAGATTTTAAACAAAATTAAAGTAAACGCATATAATGGTATGCTAATTATATATTTCAGGAAAATTAAATTAAATATCTTTTTTAACCTTAAATTAAATACCATTTTAACATTACTTGACCCATACTGGGTCAAGAATTATGCACATAGATAAATGAAGGTAATGAAATCTTAGCAAAAGTACAATACAAGCAAAAATGCGAATTAAAATAATTTTTATTCTTAAAAAAATGTTGCACAGTTTGTCTTTATATTTGAGGAATTGAGAGTCTGTTGTTTTTATTTTTCATGAAAAATAAATTTAAATTTCTTTATTCACATATGCACACACACAAAAAAGATATATAAAATATTTGAAATAATAGCATACCATTTGATGAAAAAGAAAAAAAAAAAAAACGAAAATTTATATGTAAAGACGTTTAAAATAACTTATTTTTAAATTGATTATTTATAATGTGCAATTACAAGAGCAACCATTGTAATTCTTATAATAATTTATTGCATTGTGTGATTCGTATTTAGAGTTTTTATACTATATCATATTTATTTATGTTATCATTAACTTTGTTATTAATAGTATCAAAGGTTAGAATTTATTAACGACAATAAAGAAAAATTTTCCTTGAACATATAATTTAAACTACAAAGATTCGTATTCCTAGTATGCAATCGAATTTTTCCTTTATTAGTGGATACAGAATTGAATGTCTTGAGATCAGTTTATGAAATATTTCTTTCAGAGAGAATTTTAGAACGGATTATATATATTTTATATCTTGATACACTTACAAAATTAAATACATAATCTCACTATATAATCGGCTCACACATGAAATAGTTTTCCAAACTTTAAATATGTAAAGGAGGATTATGTAAGCTGTTAAAGGATGACTTATAGAGGAAATTAAAAATGTATCAAGAGATTTTATTTTACATGAAATCGCAAAACAGTGAGGATATCGACATTTTCTGCTTTGAAAAACGGCAAAAAAATATTTTCTATCTGAGAAAAAGAATTTATTTCATTCACAAAAGTTTTCGAAAAAGACAATGTAACCATTTTGTGTGTGTATGTTTCACATTGTAAGCTTATTTTCAATTTATAAGCGTAAGTTTTTATAAAAACTTGAGATGTCTTTTTCGGTATATGATGCGAAATGACGTCACTATAAAAAGATCGGAAGGAAGACGTATTGAGGGAGAGAAGTCACCGCAGGGGTCTTCTGTCCGGGCATAATGCCCCTAGATTGTTTTCGGTGGCCGGATGAGACGGTCATAAAAGGAACACCAAGCTCTGCTGGACGTCTCCTCTGCACAATGACCACTCAAAAGAGCACTCAACGCCACTTTCAGAGGGAAGGAAGGCTCATCAGCTGTCAAAGTGCCTAAATCAGTCTTAAGAGTTCCTTCCGTCCCTTGAAGATTTGATATTCGTGGGTGATTTTGAAAGAAATTCTATTCTGTTTGAAAGTGTTCTGCTAAATTAGTTGGGAATTTTCATTTATGGGCCAAAACTCAAGAAAATGTGCTGCCCTATCACATATATTTATATGTTTGCTAATCGATTTCTGAACTATTTTTCAATGCTCAGAAAGAATCATTGTAAAGATTTCAAAAATCGTTAAATATATTAGGGCATTTCTTGACCAATTTATATAAGATCAACCGATGGCTTTCTATCTATACTGAATTTATTAGTGATTGTTTATATTAAGTTTTGGATTAATCCGATTTTTATTTTAATCCCATCAACTTCGAATTAGTCTAGTTCAATAGCAGTAAACTCTGGTATTTTCAAGGTTGAAATACAGTTAAATCTCGATTAAAGAACATATTGGAAATTGTTGCATCTGAAATCGCATAACGAGCAAAAACAAGTGATTTAACAACTTTTGCACTGTGACGCCACGTGCTGAATTTGCTTTTATCAGTTTGCGATGAGTGTTTGTTTGAAGAGTGCCTTTGTATATAACCTTTATATCGAAGCTTCTCGACCTCACCATCGTAAATAAGATCGAGAAGCTTCTGGCATGGCAATTAGTTCTCGCCACCCTGGAGGGTGCACGAAAAAGTTTGGGTTTGGCTTCTCCCATCGATGGTGGGACATATTTCCATAGGAAAAGGTTGTACCGTGGTCGGCGATAACCCTTAGAACTCAACCACTGTTTTTTCCAGTGTTGCTGTAGAGGCAGTACGGTAGTTCAGTTTTTATCCACGTATTTTCGGCCGCTTCGGAGAATCAGTGATATAACTTGAGAACGACCAACGACCTGTGGGCGTCTGGCGCTCTCTCTCTTTCTCTTTCACCTCTTTGTGTTTTTCCGTAGTTCATTGATGTATGTTCATTTTAAAAAAAGAATTGCGGGAAGTTTCCGACCTACACACACAGGCGTAGATGGCCATGCAATGGATCAGTTGGAAATTTTAAGACTATATTCGTAAAGACCATAGGCCGTCGAAACGTGGCTGTGCATATATATGGAAGAATTTTTGGCCGATAGCGTTGTCCATTGTGACTACGAAAAATTTGAGGCAGTGCCTATGGAGCTTTAATGGATGGAATTTTGTAACTGGCCTTGATTATGGGGTTAGAGTTGTATAGCAACGACATCGATGATCTGGTGGAAGAGCAGAGTCAAACTACCGAAAAACTTATAAAGCGGCAAAATATACAAAGAAAATTTGACCAGGACAGAAAGAAATAATGGACACAATAAAGCAATAACCTTCAATGATATGAGAGAGATGCTGAAAGGAAAGGAGATTACTAAATCGTATATTGAGAAGCATCGCCTTGATAGGTCAGTAGTTCTGTGTTCCTTCCTACGAATTCCTTTAAAGATAATTCTGTGACTCCTTTTCTCCAAATTTTGCAGATTAACCAAGACAATTTTTTTGTAGAAAAAAGACATGCATAAATTATAAATTGCATTATTATCAATTGTTTGAATATTTTTGGGGGTGGGTAGGGGATGGCAAGCACTGTTCTGTTTTACTTGGATTCCTATGTAAAAAATTATTTCGTATAACAAGTGTTTAGAATTGTGGCTAAGATTTGTGAGCGAAATATGCTCGTTAAGCGAGTTCCACTGCACAGCTGTTTGAAGGAATCGGTTCCTTCGTTTTCTATAAAAACAAATCCTAAAACAACTCAATTTGGGCAACCATTTTCTTAATAACCAGAACTAATTATACACCCACTTCCACCTGTAATCAAAATTACTCATTTAATCAAGATGCAAGTGAGGTGCAAGGAAAAAAATTAGTGGCCATTGGCAAAGATTCTCTTCTTTAAATACTCGCCAAAGGCATTTCCACATCTCATGGAAAAGAATAATTTACCGTTTTTATTCAAACCAGAGCTCCACTCATTTGCCAATTTTTTTTTCTGTCTTTCAATGGCTCCGCTTGGAAACTTTACCCCTTTTCAGAAAACCTCACCTTTTATTATTATTATTTTTTCTCCATCTATTCCCTGAGTATTCATCGGCTGCCGGCGAATGCAATGAAAATCAAGGAAAACGGAGAATTTACATGAAAGTCCCATTTGTGGGACATTATTAAACAAACTGCCGGGCCCATTGTGGGGCTGGAAGACAGCCATTTGCGAGCAGGCTAGGCCTGGGCCCTAATGGCCCCCGGGAGGATATTCTTGGGGCACTTTCATCAACCCCGACGGCACTTTGAGGCTCGACAATCGCTCGCATTAAGAAAAATTCTAAGCAGACGATATTGAAAAGGTCCGAGTTCTTCACTTCCCTTCTTTTTTCTCTCTTCTCCTCTTCTTCTTTATAATTTTATTTCCATCTACTTTGGCATTCCTTATATCTTCTTTCCTCCGTGCTTTTCTTGGGGAGAGTGCAAGGCCCATTCTATATTCTCTCGCATTTTACGGAGTACTTGGGCGCTTTTTATTTATTTGCTTGCTTCTGCTTGTTTGTTTATTTTTGCTTCGTTCTCTCTTTTGCGGGTTTGTGAGATAGCTTTTATTTATTTATTTTTTCCCTCTCTTTTTCCTCCTCCTCTCTGAAAAATCGCTCCTCAGCTGAAACGATTTTATCTGCAAATACAAAATATTGTGCCTTTTTTTATATTGTCTCTGTTAAACAGTCATATAGTTATATCTTATTGGACATAGTTTGACTTATTAGAAGTAAAATCGTTTGTTGACGTTTGATTATAACGTATAGTAATTATGAATGAAAAAAGATAAATTCGGTAATATTTAGTGCGCTTTCAACGCACAGATTCGAGGTTCGATCATCAGACTGGGTAAGGTCGACTGAGCCTGTCATTCCTTCATTGGGTCGGTAAATTGAGGATCAAGCATGCTTCTGAACTAAACATTGGGGGCTCCGCGTTATGCTGACCACCTAACCAGACATATGCCTCTCACCCCAGGGCCGTGGATCAAGAAAGCATATATGGGCACTGTAGGTCTTGGCCCACATGAGCTGTCTTGCCATTGAGTTTAGTTTTTAATATCCAGGGAATAAATCAAACAATTTTAATAACCAGAAAATTTACGAATACAAATTTTTGTCACATTCTCGAGTATCATTAATGTGTAGTTATAGCACGGTAAATTTGACAAGATGTTAAGTGCCCGTAATTCAACTCTACTCACTGTCCGAAGTTTTACATTTTAGAAACATTGCAACTAATATTCCACCAGATCTGAAAAATAATGTATTCATAAAATCAATGTCATACTGAATAATTTTTAAATTAATTGAAAAATATTGTTATTTGAAAAAAAGGAAAGAATGTGGCAAATACATGAAATTTAAGAATTACTAAATTATTTCTTACTTTTTATAAACTATAAGAACCTTTTACATCTATTTATAATGACAAGATTCTCTCTAACTTTTGAAGTTTTAGACTCTAAAACTATTTGTAGCGATCTTCATATTGTCTATTACACCACTTCCTAGAATATATATCCTTGTTTTCCTTCGCATTTGTGGAGGCGAAGAGTGCTTTCACCATCAGGCGATCAAGTATAGAGTTAATTCATAAATATCGAATTTTTGTTTCGAGCTTATAGATAGATATTGAGATTTATTCATAGATATCAAGACTTATTTATAGATATTGAGGTTTTGTTTCGAGCGTATTTAGAGATATCGATGTTTTGTTTACTTGTAGAGTTGAAATCACGTACTAAAATTGACAAATTGAATTGCATTTTTGAATTATCGCATTTACATTCCTTTGAATTTACTAACCAACAGATGTTCAATCCCTTGTTAAATTTGGTTCACAATTTGTTAGGTGTCTACAATAAGATAATAAATCTGTATACCTAATTCGTTTGTTCGTTTTGTTCTTATCGCGTTTTCTATATTCGAACAACTTAATATACTTCAAATTTTGCCAGAAATTTGAAAGAAATCTTAAAGTGATGAAAAAAAATTTTACATACAGATGCGGTGAGTGACAACCTTACATCATGTCTATATCCACCAGGGCGTCGAGATACAACCATTATTCCAGAGGCTTTTCATCCTCAAATGTGAAGAATCCCCTTAGATTGGAAAAACCTAAAATGTCAATTTCTGTATAACTTGTATTTTGTCGCATTCTACTTCGAGAAGTAAGGATCCTCTAATTTTCAATAAAAAAATCAATTTGTAAATGCTCCGTTTATAAACCGTTTGTTTGCAGAATGCTCGGAGTACGAAAAAGCTCGTTTTCTTCTGCAATTACTGTACTTGGAGATGGTAGAATGTTTGCAAGGGTGATTTCATTGCAAAGCACTGAATCAGCTTTGCAATCAGTGTTGAAAAGTATGTCTAGTGTGAAAAGCGCAGCAGTTCTGAAAGTAAGCATATTTTAATATAAATGTCCGTAACCCTAGATTTTATGTTGTTATGAACGCCAGTTTACACTTGAGAAATTAATTTGTTGTTAATATGATGTATTGAAAAAAAGACTGTTCCTATGATTGTGAATATTTACAGTATAAGCCATATTAACAACAAATATCTCTGACTCTCCGTCCCACCTGAAGGCACACAGATAAATAATACTGAATGACCGAACCGCCATAAAAGAAACTTTGGTGGGAACTGTGGTTGAGACCAAATGACCATCACTAGCCACGGTACAACTCTTCCTTAACACTTTCAACTCTACCGACGAGTTATCTCGTCGTTCAGATACTTCCAATTACAGGTTTCTGTGAACTAAAATTTATCTCTTATACCAGTTTGAAAAAATTAAGGTATTTTTCAAATATGTATTAGAAATTTTAACCTATATAAACTGACATAAGAGACAAATTTTAGCCCACAGAAAC
>JAPMOQ010023272.1:246497-259762 GCA_026543055.1 Argiope trifasciata
GTATTAAGTAACTCGAGTAAAAACTTTGCATAACTACATATTTTTCACAACGAACGTTTATTCCTTTAAAAAATGTGTTTGAAGTTGGCGAAATCGATTCAGTTGTTGATGTTGGGACTCTGTAAGAGTTTTATTTTGCGATATTTATTAAAAATGGAAAGAAATGGATATCGGGCGAATTGAAAGGGGTAACATAGCATGCTGAATGATATCAGATGTAAAAATGAGCTAATAATTATCCTATCCCCCTAGTAGACCAAATTCGTTGAAAATGTCACCTTTTCATCGCTAAATGAATAAAAAAATTTTTAAAGTATATATATTTGTCAAAGTTTGATATATACACATCTAATATAATTATCTTTTTTGGAGTTTATGTTTTACTACAAATTAATTACTTTTTTATAAAAATAAATTTGATTGCAACATTTTCTTAAAACATGCATTTATTACTGCTCTTAAAAAAGGGTTTTTTTAAATTTTAATTATTTTCTATTTGAAAGCCTATAAATTATAATTCATCGAGAAGTTCCATGTTTTTGAAATTCAGTACCAGGTCACATTATGTATATGGAATAAGAATGTAATTAAAATAACTGATTAAGGGATATTTTTGTCTTGGGGGGGGTAAATATTAAAATATTTTATTACCGTCAACTTATATGAGTACATTTGTAAATTCCAGCCCATAAGTGCATGAATGAAAATTTCACCTCTATAAATTATCTAAAACATGAAACATGGAAAATCAAATTAAAGCGAGTGGAATCTACAAATGATTAACCTATTGGCTGGGTATGACGAAATATTTCAATGTAAAAAGAACGGAATATAAGTTAATTATCCGGTTAACAGATAAACGAATATTATCTTTGATTGGCTTATTACACTTTCTAATTAAAACAGGGTGCAGTATTGAAGAATGCATTGAATTTATCTAAGCCTTTCTACAGAATTGATACCATTGCAAAGCAATATGTGTCCCACCCCTTTTTTGTGCATTGGGAGCGGGGCAAATTCTCTTCCCGTGGAAATAAGGGCATATTTTCGGAGGTGCGCGCAATCGAACAATCTAGATAGAAGGAGAGAATATTTTTGGGGATGAATGAGTGTCATTCAGCGATGGAATTTCATTCATTTGATGATGAATCTCGCTTGAATTCGAGGATGAAATTCTAAGGAAAACTTCTTCAGAGGTCTCAAATTATGATGTCATAAGAGCCGGATCTAATAGAACCGAGAGAAGTGCAGAAAAGAGCCAAATGGTAGAACAAATTGGAAGACTTTCAGTAATTTTGTTTTTTCAAAGTTGATGAATAAATAATACGAAGTTTTTTAAGGTGATGAATAACTGACTTTTTAAGTTTTTAAAAACATTAAATTAAATCATAACTTTAAAGGAAGTTTTAACATTACAATAACTTTATCAGTTATTGTAATGTTAAAACTTCCTTTAAGATTCGAATTTATAAGTTGTGTTTATGGCCTTATACAAGCCCGCTGATAGTTATCTGCCAGCGATTTAAGTCGAGTCAGCGTCTTTTGTCTTTTTAGTAGCGCCAACTGGAGCCAAGAATATGGTTTAGCTACTTCATGCGTCACATTCGCTTGCACGACCACTTTTTACAGAGAAGAGGGGATTCACTAATTCATATATAAAACAACCATGTTAGAACCGAGACTCCCATTTCATGTGGAAGATGTGTTACCCCTATATTAGGACGCTGGTAATTTATCAAACTTTTAAAAAAAAGTTGTTATTTTTATTGTGGAATACTTTTTCTAGTTCAAAGCGTTCATACTTTATATCCTCTGTTCTCATAATATTTTAAGGATTTATATTCACTTCTGGAAGATATTTAAAATCAGAATTGAATACAGTTTTGTAAAATTAATTTCTTAATTTACTAGAGTTTTGAGAAAAAAAAATGCACTTAAAAATAACAGTGAAAAAATAACATTAGACATAAATAAATTTTTGCCACATATTTCTTCTAATTAGAATATCACAAAACTAAGAAACATTTTTACAGGGTCTGAATACATCAGGTTTCTATCATACTTTTAAATTAGAAATATAGAGAAAGTGTTGTAATCATCAAAAAAATTTGAGCACAAGATTTTATCGAATTTTGAGTTCGGAAAACACAAGGAGTTTGTTTGTCCATCTATGATAAAGATAATTCAAAAATATTTTGAGTTAGATTTATGAAGTTTGTATAAGTTCTTCGCTTAAAATTTATGGATTTATATAGCGTTTTGAGCAAAATTCGTTCAAAAGAAGTTTGTCTGCCCAGATGTTCGAATATTAATTTATACGATACTTACAAAGTGACAAAAATTAGCACAGATTTAACATTTATAATGTAGATAGTTGAAAAATTTTGAACCAAATCCAAAAAAAAAAAAAGTAAAAAAGAATTTGTCTTTTGGTCTGTACTTTCAGAATTATGCTCAAGCGGTAGTTAGAAAACGCAGTGACTTAAATATATAAAATTTGTTATGGGAGTTTGTGATTATAAGTATAATTTTATATTAAATTCTTGTTTAAATGAGTTAGAAAAAACACGTCAAGAACATAAATTCGATTTTCTGATATTATTAACTGCATGCCAAGTATTAATCCCCCCCCCCCCAAAAAAAAAGTCCCTATAATAACTAAATGATTTCAGTACAAACGCTAAATTCCCTTCTAAGGTTAATACACTGATGGAAAAAAAAATCCCAACACTAGGAAGGAGCTGTGCTAGATAAATGAAATTTGGTAGGCGTGTTTATACATCTGAAAGATGACATCGATTCAAATATCGAGTTACGCACGTAAGTGTGGTGCTAGTAGCGACGCTATGAACCTGCAAATGAGGTTTGCTTTAAATAAGCGCTGTAAGGTTCGTGATCGTTGTTTACAGTTGAGATTTGACGTAGAGGGTTAATGTTAGTCAAGGATGCCTCTGAGAAGACGAAGAAGCCATTATCAACAGCTCACTGAGTTTGAACGAGGTCGTGTTGTAGGGCTACGAGAAGATGGGTTTTCTTTCCGAGATATTGCTGGCAGACTTGGCAGGAATGTATCCACTGTGCATGAGTATTGGCGGCAGTGGTCAAGGGAAAGTACTGCCTCAAGAAGACCAGGTTCCAGGTGGCCACGGCCACGTGGTACTACTGAGAGGGAAGACCGTCGTATTCGGTGTATGGCTGTGGCTAATCGTACTGCGTCTGCAACTGAAATTCGAGCTGCAGTTGGCACCACAGTGACACAACGAACTGTTACAAATCGGTTACTTCAAGGACAGCTCCGAGCCAGACGCCCTGTACAGTGCATTCCACTGACTCCAAGCCACTGCCATTTGCGACGTGAGTGGCGTCAAGCTAGAGCTCATTGGAGGACGGAGTGGAGATATGAAAGCCGGTTCTGCCTTGGTCGCAGTGATAGCCGTTTGTTGGTTAGAAGGAGGCCAGGTGAACGCCTGCTAGTGACCTATCTGCGACCTAGACACACAGGGCCTACTCCTGGAGTTATGGTTTGGGGAGCAATTTCGTATGACAGCAGGAGCACTCTCGTGGTTATCCCACGCACCCTGACTGCAAATTTGTACGTGTTGTGCTGCCATTCATGAACAGCATTCAAGGGGGTGTTTTCCAACAGGATAACGCTCGCCCTCATACCGTTGTTGTAACCCAACATGCTCTACAGAGTGTCGACATGTTGCCTTAGCCTGCTAGATCACCAGATCTTTCTCCAACCGAGCACGTATGAGACATCATTGGACGACAACTCCAGCGTCATCCACAAGCAGCATTAACCGCCCCTGCATTGACCGCCCAAGTTCAACAGGCATGGAAATCCATCCCACAAACTGATATCCGACACCTGTACGACACAATGCATGCACGTTTGCATGCTTGCATTCAAAATTCTGGCGGTTACACCGGTTACTAATATACCAACATTTCACATTTGAAATGGCTCTACCTGTGACCTTGAAACTTTAATCAATTAAATAAGTTATCTAGACAAATGTACTCCTAAAATTTCATTACTGTACAATAATTTTTTCTTGGTGTTGGGATTTTTTTCCCATCAGTGTACTTCGGAGCTATTATGCACCAAAAAGCTATCTGGAGTAATGCCGTTATTATAGAGTATATGAGAAGGTTTTGGGAGTATTAATCCCGCTAGCTGTATAGGTTGCCAAAAGGATGCTGAATTTAAAATTCTGTGCGATGGAAAGTTTTGATGCTTTTATATAAAGAACTTAAGGTGATGTTGAACAATAAAAAAAAGTTAAACATGGATTCCAATATCAGCTGTAAGCTTTGATTAACTGTATTCGATACATGCTATTTTGAAATAAGAGCGCAACTTTTGCTTTCCATTACCGTTTTGAGAATATATATATATATTTTGTATTATCACCAGTTTAATAAATACTGAGCTTTTTACCCTCTTCGTTTTTTCCCTATTAGTCAATTGAATTCATCCGTATTTTATGTTTCCTAAAAAATTTAAGTAAAATGTAATTGACATTCAAGAAAAAAATCGGAAAGTATTTGTTAATGCCCTTAAAATTTTCAATATAGCAGAAGAAATGAACTTCAATACCGTATCAAATGCATCATTTGTCCTGCCATAAATTTCTCTCCAAAGGTTAGTCTATTTATGAAATTATAGAGCGATAATAAGTCATGACTTTGTAAATAAGATTTTCTAAAGCTAAATTTTGCCAGTATGTGTTTTGATAATCTTATTTAGAAACTGATTTGTTGACAAAGCTAAAATCATTAGTCCTGAACATCGTACACAATTCCTTTCCTCTCTTGGTGGCTACTTTTTGAAATTATTGTTGTTGTTGAGAGGCAGAATCTCTTCTATTATAATTTCAAGTTCAAAACTTTTGTTTCGGTTGTTTTCATTTTATAGGGACTAAAGTAAAACCTTAGTCCAGAAAATTCATAAATTAAATAATCAATTTTCTTATTTTTTCGAATAAGACAAACGAACTTTCTTTCAATAACAATTTTCTTATAACTAAAGTGCATACTTAGATTTAGTTATGGTTTCTTTATTAATTTAAACAATCTTGGATTCTTTAATTTATTTACTAAAAATGGCAATATGATACTAAGCTAAAAATTGGAATAAAGAAAAAAAAATCCTGTTTTAATTACAATGATCATTGTTTTTCTATTGATCATAATTAACGAGATAATACTTACTGATTATAATTTATTGGTAATAATTTGAACGATGTAACAAGTTAAAATTTCTTGATGCGAAATTGTAATATAACCTAATTACCGTTCTTTTAAATTCTGATAAACTTAATAATGATAATAAATTCACACAGCAAAATAAATAACAAATTATAAAATAGTCATAAAAATAGTATTTATCTTGTTTAATTAATTTTGAACATGAAACAAGAATTCAATTGGTTTCGCTGCGTAAACATCAGTACAGTCATAATCATGAAATTATTGAATTTCTATACCTTTATATCTATTGTTATTAGAAAAGGATTTTAGCATGCTTTATTAAATGAAATGCTTTGAGCGATTAGTTAGTGATAACTTACTTATAAATAAAAAATGAATTTTGAATTTTTCTATTTTTATTTAAATATTCCTTTATATAAGTTATAATCATAGTCATACGATTTTTGGATTTCTCCACTTTTACATGTATTTCTATTAGAAAAAGATATTAGCCTGATATATTAAATGAATGTTTCAAGTGATTAGTTAGTGACTACTTATTTATAAATCAAAATTTAAAAAACTTAATTTTGATTTCTTTTATTTTTATTAAAATATTCTTCAATATAAATTATGGTCACAATCATGTGATCTTTGAATTTTTTTACATTTATATTGATTTTTTTCATTTGAAAAAGATTTTAGCTTGATACATTAAATGAAATTGCTCAAGTAATTAGTTAGTGACAACTTATTTAGAAATAAAAATAAAAAAAATTGAATTTTGAATCTTCTATTTTTATTAAAATATTTCCTTTATATAAAAAAAAGAATGCGATTTTTCTATAATAACAGAATTTTTATTATGAGATGCATTCCGTTTAACCTTGGGTCTATCTTGAATATTCGATCTTATTTATTAAGTGGCGAGCACAATGCCAAAATGACCAGAAGTTGATCCAAGTCCAAAGTCTTGGGGGTTATTAATGGTCAGTTTAATGCACCAAGAAGATGAAAAATGGCAGTCAAGAAATGGGAAAATCTTCCTTAATTTTTCATTTCGCATTTTATATTAAATTCTATGGAGCCTCTCCAAAAGGACATATTTAATCTATAAAAAGTTTGAAAGGAAATGAGGTCATAAGATATAATGCGACAATAGAACGAAAAATTAATATTCGGTCTTTGTGGTAGCCAAGTAATGTGGCGTTTCCATATTAAAATTTGTGAGAGCTCTTTACTAAACCATGTTAAAATGTTTTTTAAAAATATTGCAAAAGAAGCTGATCATATCTTTATTTTTATTGATAGATATATATTGTGACTCTTTGAGTACTTGACAATATTTTAAAAGCATTTATTAGAATAATAATAAAAAGTATTATTTATTTATTTGTTTGCTAGATTAATTCCATAACCGAAGTTTCAGGAGGGTTATTTCGAGATATGACTCATAATTTGAAACTATTATTAGAATTAGACGAAGGTGACATCTCAATTGGTGCTTCACTGCAGTAATCAACAAATAAAACATTTCTATTTTAAATTTGTTGCCTAATTTTTTACAGTAAATTAAAATATTTATAGAAATAAGATACAAAACTTTAGCAAGTATCGTGCTACACCAATATCTACAGTAGAGAGCAATAGACAAACAAATGAATAGATTGATATATATACTAGCCGCCTTTGGCGACCAGCTGGTTCGCCATGAGTAATGCGTTCTAAAATTTTCAATTAAATCACATATTCATTAGCCTTGAAGTAATATCAGGCATTGATTGGCCTGAAATTAATATTTTCTTTAGATGATTGACGGAAAGTTCTAAAAGAACACGTTTTCCTAATAATATTCTTTGATTTTATAAATCAGTCAGTTTTAATTATCGGTTATGCTTCCAAAATATGAAATATGTTTTTTTTTCAGTGATGTTGCTAAAATAATAAATATATATATTTTTTAAAGAAAGCGGAAAAGGGAAAAAAATTATTGAATCAATGATACAGATATTGCAAACGATTACAGATATATGCCATTAAATCGGGATTTCAATGCATATCCTGTCTAAATTCAATCAGGTTTACAGTAAATAAAGAAGATTTGTTGAATTAATTATTTAGATATTGCAAACGATTATCGAAACCTTTGCTTTGCATTTATTTTTTTGGAAATATAACATTTTATATTTCGTTTATTTTATCCAGTCACGTGCTAAAAGTGCATTTCTTTAGATTTATTTTGCGATGATAGTTTTTTTTTTTTCATTTGAACTTCCGGTATTGTTTTCTTTTATTTTATCCAGTCACGTGCTAAAAAAACGGTTATAATATTTCTTTAAAAATTCGTTAAAAATAAAAGCCTAAGTTATACATTAAAACACTGATACAATTAGAAAGCTAAATTTTAATCTTGATGATGTAAAAATCATGTTGTCATGTATCATGTAAAAATCATTTTAATTGATGTAAAAATCATGTTTGTGCGATAATACTTTCGGAAGTTATAGCGGAAAAACGCCGAAATTTTGCTTACATTTTAATTAATTAAATTCTAATTAAAAATTCGAAAAAAGGGCTCCGAGGTGCACGTTCCCGACCTCCAAGGTATACATGTACCAAATTTAGTACATACCTTGGAGGATGTATACTCTCTCTCTCTATATATATATATATAGAGAGAGAGAGAGAGGGAGAGAGAATTCCTTCGCTTCATTTCAAATAATTCCGAATGCGTCTGAGTCTTGCCCTCTTAATTTTGGAAAGCTTCTCTACAATGAATATTTTAATATACCTTTGAAGGTTACTGGAAAAATTCATTTGTTGACTTTGTATCAAATACTGCACTGAATCTGATGATCATAAAATGTGTTGTTGATGTGCTTCATCAATTTTTTTAATATGCCATCTTTAATTAAAGAGGGTGGGAAAGACATCCTCATTCAAGAATTTTGGTACTAAATTAATCTAATATTTGACTTGTGTGTTAATATTAATATCAATATTTCAATTATTTGATACAATGCATTGGATTTCAACGTAAAACTAAATAAGCCTTTTGTTCTTATATTTTCTCAAACATTAAAACACTTTCTTTTGAATTATTCGCTTAAAACATTTGTTTATACATTAGTCAACTTTATTTCTTTTAAATGTATAAATAATTTGACTTTATATTTAAATAATGAGCATCTTTTGAACTATTAATGTATAGACGTATTCAAATAGCTAGACGTAATAAATAATAAATAGCTAGGCAATAAGAATGATTAGCGAAGCAATGACAACTAATCGTTAATATCTGAAAATGGACTGTATTTGCAGGATAGAATAGAAGGAGCATTTTACAGTATTCATTCGCAAATATAAACTTGCGAAGCTTTAATCCTTACAAAAATATTTTTAATTTTTTTCAAACACAGTCTTTTATATTTTCATAGAATCCATTGAACATGTTAGCTCGGCTTATAGTATCGCATTTTTTAAAATTTTGTTATTGTTTTCGAAATTTCTGTTTTTCTCATTGTCATAATGTTGAAAAAATTAACTTAAATAACTATTTATGTTGTATAGATATTGAATTTAAAAAATTTTGATTATCCTCAAGCATTTTCTTTTGAAACATGAATTTGTGTTTTACAGTTTATTTTATCCAGTTTAGCCAACTAGACTCTTGTGGTATTACACCACCACGAATCAACAAATCACGGCAGGATACAGGAACATGTATTGGAGAACAGATTTGTACTGCGTTAAAACAGGTAGATGTATCTCGTAATTGGACTATGTTTTTAAGTGCAAATTATTAAGGTGTCTTCCCATCCTGTTCTTTATTCTAAATGGCAGAGACAATGGGACCTGGAGACAAACAATAAACTTCATATGATCAAACCCCATGTGCAACTTTGGCCCTCATTAGCTAATAGAAAAGCAGATACTGTTGTGACACGTTTACGAATTGAACACACTAGACTCACCCATATTCATTTGTTGTTAGGTGAACAGCAACCATTGTGTTCGCGATGCAGTTGTCAAATGTCTGTACAGCATATTTTGTCAGAATGCCCAAATTTCAAAGCCCAGCGCTTGCACTTTGTTCAAAAGTCTTCCCCTTCATTATCTTTTCTCCTTGATAAAATGCCTCATGCCCAACTTTTTTCCTTTTTAAAGTCTATAAAGTTTTATCCATTTATCTGAATCTTGATTACGTTTTAGCTTCTCCTCATATTCCCTTCGGTATTCTTTTAAAGTAATATAATTGTACCCATTGTTTGGCGCAGTATAGCCAACATCATGGCTCTTGCGCCAAAAAAATCTAAACAAACTAAACCAAATCCCATCCTGTTCTCTCCACATACAAGTTTCTGTATGTTTTTATAATTATATTTAATTAATTTTAATGTGTTTTTTCCCATGTTTTTATATTTTCGTCAGGATTAAAGATTTAAATTTCATGTTAGTGTTTTCAGATTTACTGAAGATTCTGAGATATTTTCAAATAAATTGCTGTTTTGCCATTAATTAAACCCTTTTATTGCAAAGTAAGCTCGACAGATTCATTACGATTTTAGAAAATATTTGAAACCAATTAACATAAATGATCTTTTGGAAAAAAAAAAAAACCCAGAAAAAGAATTGGAAAGCTCTTGGAAAATAAGAATTGTAAGTACAGAAAACTGAATCGCGAGAAAGGAGAATGCACTCTTTTCACAACTCGACAACGACAAACTTTATGAAGAGAAGAAACTGACAAAAGTTACCTGAAAAATGCACACTTCTTCTTTTGAAATCAAACGATTTTCGCTCCTCCCCCTCCTCTTCTTCCGCTTTTTTCCCGAACATAAAGAAGCAAAATAACATAAATATTTTTCAAACCTAAAACGCAAAGTGTTGAGAGAGAAGGGGAGGGGGGTGGGGCAGGGGAAGAAAGGACCTTGGTTATCGAAGTGAAAAAAAAAAAAAAAGAAAAAAAAACGGAATGGTGACAACTCCTATCTGTGTCCCAGCAGTTGTTACTTCCACTACTATCCATTTAAGGTATTTTTCTTTTCTCCCTTTCAAATCTATATCTTCCTTGGCATTCTTGTGGTCCGGGTTGTGTTTCTCTCCTTCGCGTTTATAGAGCGACGTCTTAAGTTCTTTAGAGGGAGGTAGGAGGAAAAAAATGTAATAAAGAAATATATATATCGTTTTACTTTATTGCATCTCTCTGATGTGAAGTTCGTTTCTCTTCGGAATCTTTTTGACAGCTGATTTCTTTCAATTCCTTCTTCGGTTGGTTCTCTCTTTTTAGATTTTTTCTCTCTCTCCCTTCCCCTCTTCTCTGTGCAGCCCCGATGTGGGGCGGTGCGTTAGGAGGTGCCCCAAGGGCAAACCTACAGAAATATGATCTGTCGCTACTCAAAGGAAGGAGGCGCCCTATTATACCCGCAACTTGTAAAGTTGAAAAATGTTTTTATATTTCCTGTTCATTCATTGATACCGACACTGTGTGGGTCCTCCACCCCCCCTACACTGTTAAGAAGAAGGAATCTAACCACTATCGTTTGCTTTTCGTGAAATTCTCGAGAAAACCTGACTTCTTCTCCTTCTTCATTTTTTTTCCCCTCCTTCTTCTAAAACCTCGTCTTAGATTTTTTTTCTTCCCTTTCGCATCTTTTTACCTTGTGTGGTATATTTATTTTACAAGGAAGAGAAAAAAATAATCTCGCTTCTGCACGGGGGCAGAGAGAGAGAACACGCTTTATCAACAAAAGCTTATATTGATGGGGATATTTTTGAGACTGTTTGATACTAACGATACATGAGAGAGTTCCGGTGAAAGAAATAGGTGACATATAGGATACAAGTTCGCTTCACTGGTCATAGAAGCATAATAAGCCCAAATTCGGTGTAAGACTAATTTCTAAGCCTTATTATACATCGATTATCCAAACTGAATATACAGGGAGATTCAAAACAGTGTCTTAAAGTTCACAGCATCCCTAGTTGAAAATTGAGGAAGGGGAAAAAAGGGGGGAGGTTAAGTTATTGGTCATAGAAACATTACAACAGGGGTTATTAGTCATAGAAACATTATAAATAAAAATTGGTGCAATATTATTTTCTAAGCATTAATATGCCTCGATGTGCCATGCTGAATATACAGGGTGATGCAAAACAGGGCGTTCAAGTAAACTGCATTCCTAATTAAAAATTGAGAAAAATAATAATGCAAGTTCTCTTCACTGATATTAGAAAAATAAAATAACTCATTTTGTGTAAGATTATTTTCTAAGCATTAATATGCCTTGATGAGCCATATTGAATATGCAGGATGATTCAAAACTTCAAGCTCAAATAAAATGCATTCATAGTTTGAAATTGAGGGGAAAAAAAGATAATCTCGTTTACTGACATTAGAAACATCATAAACACAAATTTGTTGTAAAGTTATTTTCTAAGCATTAATAAGTCTCGATGAGCCATATTGAATATGCAGGGTGCTTCAAAATGTTTGCTCAAGCAAAATGCAATTGAAAATAGAGAGAAAGTAAAACAACAACAACAACAACAACAAAATCATGATCTCACATGATAAAAAAAATTGTAAGTTCGCACCACCGATCTTAGAGACATAATAATGAATCATTTTGTGTAAGAATATTTTCTAAGTTTTAATTAGCCATACTGAATATACAGATTGATTTAAAATTTCGCGAACAAGTAAATTGCATTCCTAGTTGAAAATTGAGAAAAATTAATGAAAGTTCGCATCAGTGATCTTAGAAAGATAAAAAACACTCGTTTTGTGTAAGCTTATTTTCAAAGCCTTAATATGTTTCGATAAATCATACTGAATATATTGGTTGATTCAAAACAGTGCGTTCAAGTAAACTGCATTCCTAGTTGAAAACTGGGAAAAAAAATTAACTTGCTTTAAACAACATTTACAAAATTCTTTGTATTCTTTTTAAAATTTAAAAATTACTGTAAATTTATAATGCATATTAAGCAATATTAGAATCGCTAATAAAAAAAAGCACGATTGTAAAACTAAATCAACATTTAATGTTGTATTTTGTCTCACAAACCAGAATTAATTATAATTGTTTTAATCGACAATCTGTTTTCGTATAATCAGTCATGAAACTCTTCCTTCCATCAAAATAAAAAAATGATAAATAATGTCCAGAAAATAATGAAATATAATCTTTAATATATTTATGGGATTACATTTTTTTTCTTGAAATTATTAAACGTTCTTCAAAAAGATCAGATTTAGATAACAAAGTGATAATCCTACAGATTCCCCGAGACTCGAAGCGTGTATGCAAATGTTTCTCTCTTGAATTCTGGGATTAAATCTCGCCTTCATCATCAATCACTCTTTAATGCGTCACTACAATGCCACGACTCTCCGTGAGAAACACCCCTAAAACTGATGTATTACCACGCATGCACTGCGAGTTCGAGTTGTTCAGAGGCTGATATTCCGCCTAATTGTTCTCAGGAGAATCACTGCACAGGGTTAAACGCATAAAGCTCCGGATTAATCTGTGGAAGGCCACATGGGGTGCAAAAGTATCGTTTGGTGGGTGATAACATCGCCTTCTTGACTCAGTGGGAGTGATGTTTCAATTACGGCCAGGTTTTCCTCCTCAGTCATAAATCTAAACTCAAATATATTCATTTAAATATTTTCTAATATAGTAAGAAAGATTAGTTTTTATTTCCTCGTATACCAAGTATAGGGAATCTATTGTAATCGTCAAAAAATTTGAGTTTGGAATTTTAACGAATATTTACATTTTAGACCCCACTGAGTTTGAAAAATACATCTTAAAAAATGTTTGCCAATTTATCTGCTGACCCATCTGTCTTTAGAAAATTGTTTTTGAATTTGGTCTTTATATGTCTGTCTGTTTGTCTTTGTCTGTCTTATCCTTGCCTTTATATGCCTATCTTTGAATTTGGTCTTTATATGTATGTCTTTGAATTTGGTCTTTATATGTATGTCTTTGAATTTGATCTTTATATGTCTATCTGTTTGTCTTTGCCTGTCATCCTCTGCCTATATATGTCTGCCTGTT
>JAPMOQ010023272.1:259772-296833 GCA_026543055.1 Argiope trifasciata
CTTTGCCTGTCATCCTCTGCCTATATATGACTGCCTGTTTGTCTTTGTCTGTCATCCTCTGCCTTTATATGCCTGTCTTAGAAGTTGGTCTTTATATGTATGTCTTTGAATTTGGTCTTAATATGTTTGTTTTTAAATTTTGTATTTTGGCCTTTATATGTCTGCCAATTTGTCTATCGATCTGTCTATATTTATTGTCTGTCTTTGAATTTGGTGTTTATATTTCTGTCTATTCTATCTTTATATCACGATCTTTGTATGTCTTATGTCTGTCTTATCCACTTGTACTTATGTTTGTCATATGTACATATATGTTGCCATTGAATTTGGTTTATATATTTGTTTCCTGATTAATCTAACTCTCTGTAACAAAAAAAAAATTAAACAATGAACAAGACTGATGAAATCTGGAATTTGGTTCTTATACCAATCTCAATCTATTATTTATGAATCAAATACATTCATTCAATAATACAGAAAGAAAAATTATTTTTTACTTTTCTCGTATATGAAGTATGAAGTATTGTAATCGTCGAAAATTTCGAACTTGAGATTATGACAAATCTCCACGTTTGAGACCATCTTAAGTTTAAAAAACATATCTTAAAAAATATCTGTCTGTTTATTCAGCTATCTGTCAGTGACAAGTCTGGAAATCTGGTTTTTATACCAAATTTGTAAATTTGTATCACATTTTGTACAAAAACTATCCTGAGGAAATCTGTGTGTCCGTCTGTTCGAATATAAGTTGACACGTTGTCTATAAAACCAAGAAAGCAAGATGGGTAAAATTTGGTTGACAAATTTACTATTGCAGACATCTATAAAATTTTGAGCATAATCCAACAAGGTTTTGAGTGTTTGACTGTATGTACTTTCAGAAATATGTGGACTCGATAGCTCAAAAACACAAAGACGTCAATGCATCGAATTTGGTATTTGATTTTGCGACTACAACTGTAGTTTTGGGTCAAATTTTGTTTCAGTCGACAGGGAAGATAATGTGTTAAGCACAAATTTGATTTTCGGATGCTATTAACTGCATGTCAAGGGTTAGTCACCAAAAACTAGCCAGTGATGACATGGTAATAAAATTTATATAAATACAAGAAAAGTAAAAAAAAAAAACTTATTAATTTATTAAAGTATTAACTTAATTTTTAGTTAAAAATAATCATTTTTTAGTAAAAATATGTTATTAAAAAATACCTCCTACTTTAAGTCAAAAATATCATAATTTAACTATTTTATCTATTTATTATTAAATCAACTGAAATTAGTTCTAAATGTAAATGATTGAAATACAAATATCTGCGTAGTAGTATAGGATTTAGTTTTTTTTCTAGAATCCTTTCCTTTAAAAGTAGGATGAAATCAATAGAGATTTAAGCAAAACTTTTTAAAAATATTAAACCACATTTTATTTGTAATTAAGTGTATTTAAAAGGGTTAAAGAGAAACCTTTTAAGATCTTTTGGCAATGAAATTTAGTTTTAAATTACCAGCTACTTGAAAAAAATTTATAAAATGGCTCTATAACTTATGATTTAAGTGAAATTCCAAACGTCTCTTACACTGTAAACAAAATTCTTTTTTAATTCATTTTTATGTTCTTCTAATATTAGTCTTAATCTGGAGGCAAAGGTTTCGATTATAACAGTTCGGAGACATGGGGGAAAAAGATCCACCGAGAAGATGGAACACATTATCGGGATAGACGTGATTATCGGGAATAAATTGTCATGATATTGGTATAACAGTATGGGAATTAGAGCTCCAAATCTTATACTATAATACGAGGAATGGTTGCCAAGTCGAAAATCGCCCCAGAATTAATAAACTCCGGTAAACTTGGGGGTCTGGGGTTTTTGGCCACGAGGAATCGATTGGCGCCGGTTTTGAAACGCTACGGCCGAGCAGTTCGGAGTTACAGATAGGATATTTTCAAACTTTATTAGTTCGCCATAATGGCTACTTAAATTTTCAAGCGGTAACGTGCTGCCATCTATAGCCAATATGGCGAACTAATAATGTTTTATGTTTATGCTGTTATAGGTTTATAATATGTTTCTTATGTATGTATATATGTTTGGTTTTTCTAAATAAATTTGTCAAAAATATTGAACTTCAACACACTTCAATCTTCACCTTTACTTAACCTTTGTATAGAATAGTTCCCTTTCCAAACTCTAACTTTGTTTAGAATAGTTTACAATGGTGCACTTGAACCGGTTATCTTTTCACCAATGGTTTCACAAATTTTCTTATGGCATGTATTGTTTTGATAAATCACAATTGAAAATTTAAATCTTCGAGTTAGCTTCGATACCTGTTTTCTCCGAGAGGAGCTCGGTCACCCGCTGGTGTTCTTCTAATATTAGTCTTAATGTGGAGGCAAAGGTTTCGATTATAGTAGTTTGGGGACATGGAGGAGAAAGATCCACAGAGAAGATGGAACACATTATTGGGATACTCGTGATTATCGGGAATAAATTGTCATCATATTGGTATAACAGTATGAAAATTAGAGCTCCAAATATTGCGCTCATTTTTTAATCCTACCACGATCAGGATTTTGAACTCTGTATTCTGCAACGGAAATGTAGCTTCATAGGATAATCTAGGATAATAGAACTAGGATATTAAAATAGTCACTACAAACCAGAAGCTAATAGCGTTAAGACACTGCTTGGAAACATGAATCAGGTAGTGAAAATTGTGGATTTGTCTTCACAGATTCTTATAACAGATTCAGATCAAAGCCGGTTGACTAATGTGGAATTTTGCAATGAATTTCTCTCTGTGGTCGTGCTAGTTGTTGATGTTTTCTCCGGTTACTCCATAAACTCCGTTAGGAAGACTTTTCTGTACATACTGGAACTTGGAACCAACTTTTCCTCCATACCTCCTATAGTTCTCCATAAACTATACAGCTTTCTCCTCCTTTTGAGAATCATTTCGATGTCATCTGATTCGAATTGCTTTGATTCATAGAAAATTCTAAACTTCTTATTAACTATGGGATTTTCTTGATTATTCTTTAAGATTTTAAAAAGAAAGTGTTTTTTTTTTTTAGTTTTAACATAGTAAGAATTTCCGCTTTCATTTCTTTCTATATACATCTTCCAATTTTTTGACTTATTCAAAAAATTATTATTTTAAATTATTTTAAAGAAAATATACATTCCGTATTAATATTCAACAAAAAGTTAATATTCTGGCAAACAAATTTGCCGCCAAAGGTGGCTACTTAAATTTTTTTTTTTTTAAGATGATGTAAAACTGATTTTTAACGATTATAATTTTGGCAATTAAAGTGAGAAACTTTAGAGATTTTGCTTAATTTTTAATTATTGAAACTTTTAAATAAAAGATTTAAAAAATCGTCCAAAGGGGTACATTTTTATTTTCTATTGTATACATGAGCAACTTTGATATCTCATGTTTAACATTCTGCCCCTATACATGCACACAAGCTTTCACATTCTTTATTGTTTTTACATTCTATTTCATACATGTACCAAATTTGATATCTCTAGTTACAAAATTCTGTTCCGATATATGTAAACATGCATTCAAATTCACTCTTTATTATTTTTATACCCAACTGCATACATGTATCAAATTTTATGTCGTTAACATTCAGCTCCTATAAATGCACATAGGCATTCACATTTTTTAAAATTATTTTTATTGCATATAAAGTGCTACATTTGATATCTCTAGGTTTATCATTCTGTTCCAATATGTGCACATATACTTTTGTGTCCCTTCTTTATTATTTTATACTCTTTTGGATACAAGTACCAAATTTGGTATTTCTAGGTTTAACATTCTACTCCAATACGTGCACACAGGCATTTAAATTGCTTCTTTATTATTTTAATACTCTTTTGCATACATGTGCCAAATTTGATATCTATAAGTTCATTCTGCTCTATATCTCAAAGGCATTCACATACTTTTTTTTATTATTTTTATACTCTATTGAATACATAGGTCAAATTTGATATCTCTGAGTTTAACATTCTGCTCCAATTCATGCGCACAGGCTTTCATGTTCTTCTTTATTATTAGTGATTAACACACAATGCTTTAAAAGTTTTTAAAAGTATGCATCCTTAAATATTTTATAATAATTTTTGTATTGCTTATTTTCTCAGATTATCTAGTATTTCTTCTAAGGAAATTCCCACAGCCATATCAACTTATAAACGGCGAAAAACGACAGCTCTTGGCAGCTCCGAACTTTCACTTAAGCCAAAACGAGCCGTTTAAACGCTTAATCAAACGAGGTTGGAATTGACGAAAGACTTCCTTTTGTCGTCCATTCATCGTCTTTTTTCCCTAAACAAACAAGGGGAACTCGGATGGAAATTAATATTTTAAAACTCTTCCCTATCTCAAAAGAGCAGAGATAGGAATCAGCAATTTTAAAACCAATTCTCTCTTCTAGTTTGCTGAATTCTGATAAAGATCTTCCATTTGGGCGACACTCTTGTTCGAAATTTCGAGAGGTAATCTATCCGTCAGCGTTATTATTAATGTGTGCCCTCCTTTTTTTCATTCTCATTTTAAATATTTGCTCCTTCGCTTGGAGGCTTCAAAGGCCGGAATTGATATTATTTTAATAATGCGATATTATATCAGAATGTCTTTTTGGGACGCAGCAGATAAAGCACGTTCCATTCTGGTCGTTGATTTCCATCTTTTGATTGCTGTTTGAAGTTGGGATAATTTAAATTTTTCTTTGAAGAAATATTTTTAGGGTTTTTAATAAAACCCATTTTCTTTGTCATTTCAAAATAGGTTGAAGAGAAAAAGGAATTCAGTTTGTAATATTAGTACTTAAAGAAAAGGCAATTAATCCAGATAAATTTATTGATAGAATATTAACATTACTAAATCTATTACTTTGCTAGCTAATTGTTTATTTCATCGTAAGGTTTACTTTATTAAAGGATTTTGTTCTAATTTCATATTTGAAAAAAAATGTAAAGATATCATTTTTATCAAGATAGGACTTTCTTTTTGTTTGTAATAATTTGTTTTTCAGTTTTTTTTAAAAGTTTAGTTAAGTGATAGTAGCGTCCCGTTGTAAAGCAACGTTAGGTATTTTTTGGGACGGACCTCGTAATTTTGAACAGAAGCCAGATGACGAGGACGACTGAGCTGGCACCCATCTCTTCTCAAAACACCAGGAAATTCGGCGTGACGGATTTAACATACAGCAGACGCTCTTACACAACGGATCTTTAGTGGAATAGGTCTCGAACCTAAAACCCTTCGGCTCACCTAAAAACCTTACTACCAAGCCACCACGCCTCGATGATAACTTCAGATTCCGCAGAATCTACATCTACAGTATCTACAAAAATATAATTTGGAACAATTGGTACAGCAATATTTCATTTATAAGATTATTCTTCAGTTTTGAAGCTGCTTGAAGTTATTGGTTAATCTGACATCTGAGACAACCTACCCATTCTTCAAATTTATACATCAGCCTATTGTGCCGAATGGTATCATATATCAAGTAAAACAAGCCCAACAGGAGAAATCGGCCCACTAATTAATGATCTTCCAGTCAAGAAATTGTCTCCATTTTTAGTAAAGTGAAGGAATCCAACCAGATAATTGTCTAAGAAGGAATTATAACAAACGTAGTTTCAATAAATTCAATACGGACAGCAAAAATACGCTGAGGAGTAAAAATATGTTAACTCAAGACAGTCAAAACAGCATAAGAATACACAAAATATCACTAAAAAGTAATTGCATAAGTTTTAAAGAGTAAAAATCATTCTTGCAATTTATTCTTATTTATTACATATTTTATTGTTATTTACATTTATTTATTTCGTAGTAAAATGTATTTCCAGAATTTATTATGGAAAATAGCTGAAATGTTACTTAATTTTTAATTGATTAATACTTTAATTTTTTTAAATTATGAGTATATTTGTTATTTTTTCAAGTTTTTATATATGTCAAGCTTAGAAGCTCCGAGTTAAACGCTTAACTTTTAAAATTTAACTAGTCCAGCTTTGACCTGTAGACTGCCAACACACAAATTTATTAGTAATAGCGATAAAGTTATAGATATTATTGCATTTTTCAGAATGTAAGAATATTTTCGTTAATTAGAAATATGACACAACTAAAGTTTTTAAATCTGATATCCTTCTCTTGTGCATATTTTTTATATAAGCTAAGGAAGAAATCTTACTATCACAACAATTATATAAAAGGTCAGTCAAGAAATAAAAAACTTTTTACTCATTTGACAGATAAAATTTCTATGAGAAAAAAGATGCTAAACTTAAAATTAAATTCCATATTTGGAGTTTAAAGTAAATTCAGAATTTTCTCATGTTTAATATTGTATAACATTCAAAAGAAACAGTTCTCTTTTGGTTCCTATTTTTTGCTCTTTATTTAATAATGCATTTGTTTAAAATATAAAAAATAATTTTTCATATATTCATTCGTTTAATTTCTTCCTTTAGTATTCATTTATACAGATTCTACGAAATTAATACTTCATGAGATGTGCCATGTGTAAAACTGTTTATTAGTTTTATTTCTCCTCACCGCTGAGGAGCTAACTTTACATCAAGTGATTACATAGACATATAATTTAAAATTTTCACATTGCTATGACTTTCAATGAGCAAAATACACTGAATACGAAAAATAAACTCTTGTTTAAGCATATTACATTTTTAAGATCTTATAAGGAGGGATATTGTAATTCTAAGAATTTGCATTACATTTTAATGAGATAAAATAATTCAAAAATAAAAGAAATGCGAAATTTGAAATTCTAAGTACTTCTTGTACTATTTGCTTAACGCTTATGTCTTCGCATAAGTTTCATAAAATAAACTCTTGCTCGTACGATGTATTTATGAACTCTTGATTAGGGTAGCGATAAAATGTCCTTATCTCCGCCTTTTATTTTCACTTATACGAAGCAAAGAGAAAATATTATAATCACCAAAAAATTTTTAACTCGACACATTGCCAAATCTCCACTTTTTAGACCTGCATGAGTTCAATAAACACATTTTTGAATAATGTCCGTTTGCTTATCAGTGACCAAGACAACTCCAAAACGCTATGGGCTTGACAGATGAAATGTGGTGTACTTTCTACTAACGAATTTGTAGATGTCTATCAGATTTTGAATTTAATACTTTCAGGGAAAGTTTGTATGTCCGTCTGTTCGAGTATAATTTAACACGATAATAATAAAGAAAGGTAGATAAGATAAAATTTGATGCACAGATATAATACATATAGTACAGACTTCTATCAAGTTTTCTGCCATCTTTAACAAAGGTTTGATCGTCTGTCTTCTGTACTTTCAGGAGAGGGTAAATGCGATACTTAAAAAAGCAAGGACATAAATATATTAAATGAAATTTTGTGATTATACAATTGTAATTTTGCATCAAATTTGCTTTTCAACCTTTGGAAAAAACGCATCTAAAACAAACACTCGATTTTTGGATGCTATTAACTACATGCTGAGGAATAATTGCCAAAACAATTCACTAAGGATCGCATGATAAATTCACTAAAAATGCTAAATTCACTCAAAGTTTAATATTCCAAAAAGTTCAAAGTTCTTTAATGACCTGCAAGGCTTTCTTTGGGATAAAACCTTCATTAGAAACTATGCGAGAAAGTTTTGGGGATACCGCTGCCACTGGTTTAAGATAAGTATAAGTTTAAGTATATAAGACTTGATTAATAGTTTTGTGAAACAATTCACAAATTTTCGCGAACAGAAAACTTTCAAACTCTAAAGAAACAGACGCAGTGAGCTAACTGTAATGCTACTAGCTTGTTATTTTCATTGAAGTTATTGTTTTCATGTGCATGCTTCTGATAAACTCTGTATATTTCCTAAGACTGGAATGAAGTTTCTCTACTTCTTTACTGTGATTTTTTTACAATTTTATTCAACTTGACTTTATTGGAAAGGAAGAATGCCCCCAGAAATTTTGTAGTCTGCATTAAATTTAAATTTAAAATTTTTACTTTTTTAATTTTTAAATTTTTTAAAATCATTTCCAAATATTTTATAGTTTTCTCTTTTTTTCTTGCAATTTTGTGTTGTCATTGAAAACAAATTATTTTAATTTGTTCAGAACTAAATTGTCAACTAATCAAGAAATTTAATTAGAGTTTGATTCCTTACCAAAGATGAAATCTAATTGTGAAGGCAAGAAAAAATATTATTTCAAGATTCTATTGTATTTATAAGAATAAATTAAGTATTAAAAGGTTAAACCTCTTAATAATAAAAATGAATGATTTTTAATTCAGCCATCTTTTTTATACTGAATGGATCTATTTCTATAATTTATTTTTTATATCACTCATCTTTAACAGGTTAAGAAGGTTAATAAAAAAGTGCAAATTTAAGTGCTTTTTTCTTCTAATGATATTATTTTCAAAGCAAAACTAATTGAAATAAAATTAATTGATTTTAAATTTACTTATCTTTTCTATATTGAATGGGTCTATTTCTATAATTCATTTTCTTATATCACCTATCCTTCGTTCGGTAAAAAGGTTAAAAAAAAGTGCCTTTTTAAATTAATTTTCTTCTAATAATATTATTTTCACATTTTTGTCTTCCAAATCTACGCCGCGAAACTCCCAGTTTCAAACATCTGAGCATCACCGAGGTTAAATTATGCTCAAACCATGCCAATCGAGCACCTCCCAAATCCCCTTCCAAAGAGCTCATAACACAAAGTAATCAAATCCAAACCTGAGAATTCCCAACGAGTGCTTCTCCAAAGATAAATACACCTAATCTTCACAAATTGCATTCGCCATTACAGTTGCAGTGAACGGATCCAGAGAGAAAACAATGCTCTCTCTAAAATGAGCGGGGTCAGTTTTAATTCAAAACAACCCCTTCTCGTTTTCATTACTTAAAACACACTGAGAGCGCCTTTGCCCGTCTCTATGGACATATTCAAACTGAATAATCTGGACATTGTCAGAGCGCCTCTGTCTCTATCTCCCTTATAAAGACAATGGAAGTGCTTTCTATCGGCCTTTCGATTGAATGGGGCATTTTTAAGATTGCAAAAGAAGGGACAAGTTATAATTTATCGACGGTTATTTTTAGACTAGATTCTCAGTCAGGGTTTCTGAAACCTTCTATGCTGTTACGACAAGGATTTATTGTAACCTTCAAATGAACAAGTCATATAATTTTTAAAAAAAAAATTCAATTCCCATGTAGATTAACAAAGACAATTTTTTAAAAATTTTAGTCACTTTTAAAAAAATAATTATAAAAAAACCTTAGTAAGGTATCCGACTACGTTAAAAACATTAGTTATCGACCACATTGGGAAATTTTTTAATTGTTATTTCTTATAGTTCAGAGTTTTCTCTTCCCAAAACAGTTTACGCTTTCTAGGAAAAGGAAGATCGGACCAATCATCCAGGAGAGTTTTAAGTAAAGCCTATTTTTCAGTTAACATTTGTCTTTGAATATAGTTTTCTCAAAACTTTAATTTTCATAAAAATTCTTCACCGTTAACGTGATATTTCAAAAACTAATAGAGGTGTTTACATAAAAATTACAGAGTGTGTTTTAAATGATATATGAAATGAAATGAACTAAAAATTTTATTGTTGGTGAAATGCTTTTTCATTTATAGGTGTTTTTAGAATAATTAAGTTGTACATTTATGAAAAAAAATATTATGGTTATGGATGTACATTTGTACCCATGACTTCTTTGAATCTCAATATTTTTCTTAGATTTTGGTTCATTTCATTCATCATTAGATTCTATAACTTGTGTACAAAGAAAAATAGAATTGTTGCATTTAGATTTTGTGTAAAAAATTGGTTAAATTTCGTTTTGGATAAATTTCATTGAAATTTACTACAGATTTTCCTATTTCTCAAAGTATGCTACATTTTCAAATAATTTTGTTGTTTTTATAGTATTTTGAATTATAATTGCCAAAACATATAAAAACCATGGTTTTAAATAGTTTAAAAAGTTCAATTAAAATTTTTTTTTCTTACGAATGTAGTCAGGTACCTTAAGCATGAACAAATTATTGATTTTCGCAAGAATTCAACTCGCATTCTTCACCTTCAAGTGAAAAAAATACTGAAATCCTTGCATTTTACCGATTGAGTTACTGCCTGTTGTTTTCAATTTTCATTACAAACCACTAAAACTTTATTTAAAGTATTAAAAATTAATTAAATTTAATTAATAAATTAATATTTGAAAACAAAAACTGTGTGTCATCCACTGCAAGTTTCAAAAAATTTGAAGTTGAGTGGATGAATAAAAAGTATTTTATTAACAATTGAAAATTTGAACAAAATATATAAATATACATGTTGGAGAATGCGAATTAATAATAGTAATTGAAAAAAAGAAAATATGAGACATTTATTAATAAAAACGGATTTCAGTTAAATATTTTTTTATTACGGATTTTATTGCAACTTTTTGAATCAGAGTAATTTTATACTAATTTTTGCTTAAGAATATTGAAGAATTTGTAAATAGAAGACACTTTTCGACATCAATATCTTCTTTTATAACCGTTTTTAGGATGCAGAGTTTAGTTTCAGTTAAAATGTTCCGAGTATGGATATCGTTTGGAATAGAGAGAATAAATGGAAAATTGTATCAGGATAAGTTAGTCTTTTTATTATGCTAATAAGTAAAATATGGGAAAGTGATAAGTTTCAGTAAATAGCTTCTTTACGAATTTAACTCCAAACTTTGATACGTTCTTCAAATAACAGCTCTCACCCTTTTACCAATTTCCCTCCGCACTTTAAGAAAATTTGGGTGCCCTTAGCTTAGCTAGTTATCTAAACTATCCGTTTTAAAGCAGAACTAGGAATATTTTGAGACGCACTTCTTTATTCTGAACCACGGTCAGATGACGAGGAAGACACTTGCGCTGACATCTCCCTCTCCAAATTTCCCCAGAAGCGGGAGAATGTTTGGCCCCAACTGATTTAATGTGTATCAGACCCACTTACACGACGGTTTTTCAAAATCGGGATTCATATAACATTTTTCGAAAACTTTGAAAGCACAGAAATATTTTTTTTTATCATTTTGAATTTCTGAAGCTTATAAAAATTGTCTTAGTTGTCGTCAAAAAGGATTTTTGGCAAGAAAGCATAGTTCCATAATACGGTAATACACCCCGAATTATCGATAATTTAGATTCGAAACAATTCATAGGATGCTCAGCTTAGTTATACGAACATCCTTTTTGGGAGCAACACAAAGCTATTTTGCCACGAAAATCTGAACGTCGGTCAGAAGACAGGGAAGACACTCGAGTGGACATCTCTTCTTCCAATTTCCACACTTTTACAATGGGAGAGCATTTGACCCATGATATCGGATGTAACGTGCATCAAGCTCGTATATACGACATACCATTACTGGAATTGGGTCTCGAACTTGAAACTTTTGCTGTCTTAAAATTGAGACTTTTGCCTCGAATCTACCTCGATCTAAATAATTCGTAAGAAGCAAAGTGAATGGAAATAAAAAATACAGATAATGGGAAATTAAAATAAAACTTAATATGAGATTATGCTTATTCATTTGTTACTTACGAAAAAAATAATTACATTTGATAAATCGGAATTAGGCTTTAAAATATTTGGTTGTCTCTTATTATTATTTATTTAACACCCACAGATTTAGAAATTGGGTCTGTAGCTAAGAAACAACAATAAACTTAAAGAGGTATTTTTTTAAAAAAAAACGTGAATAGAAACGAGAAAAATGAGAATAATCTTACATTAAAAAAATAGTTATGTAACGCGACATCATGCCACACACAATGCACGGTCTAAGATTTAACATTACCAAAATAATTCTAGAAATTATAATTATGCAAAATATTATTAAAAATTCTATTATAGAGTTTACCGAATTAATAATCCCATTATCATTTATCTTCTGAACAATAAGTTTGGCATGCCAGTTGTATTCATTTAATATTGAAAACGAAATTCATAAAACGGCGATATTTACTCATTGAAATAAAGTGTTCATTCATGATTATTATCTTTCAAATTTATTTCGTTCTGATTAAATATTTTGCAGTCTTCTGATTTTAAAATACATGCTTTTTGGTAATGGGTGTTTACATATAGAGATCGTTTGAAAGATAACCAATCATTACCCGAATTTGATGTAATATGATAAACATATGATGAAACTACCCGTCAACTCTCATTGCCCTTCATTTTTCTGAGTTATTGTGCCAACAAGTATCCGAATAGACAAACAATAGGCTTCTATGTTGCATTTTGTAAAATATCTTAAAGTCTACAATTTTGGCATGAAGGTCATAGGCCAAATTTCATTTTTCTGTTTCGTTTCGTTTCTGAGCTATTACGTTCAGAGACAGACTTTATATCCAAAAGGTCTTGATCGGATTCAGGGAAACGTAAATAGTGGTGAATTTCATCCAACATTTGATAGAAGTCTTCAATTTTAGCATGAAAATCATGGACAAAATTCCATCCATCTAGCTAGTTTCGCTTATGATCTATTATGTTCGCAGACAGACCTTATTTCGAAAGTGTTTTGATCGGGTTCAGATAAGTGTAAATGGTGACGGATATCGACCATCATTTGATAAATGGCTTCAATTTTAGTACGAAACTCATGAACCAAAATCCAAACCTAATTATTTCTATTTATGAACATTGTGTTCACAGACATACTTTATTTTCCAAATATTTGAGAGGGTTGATAGAATATTAAAGGATGTTGGATTTTATGCAAAATCTGATAGCAATCTTCAGTTTTAGCTTGAAAATAATGCACCAAATTCCATCCCTCTAGTTCATTTTGTTTATAAGCTATTGTGTCCACAGAGAGACTCTATTTCCAAGATGTTTTGATCGTGTTCAGGGAAGTGTAAATGGTGATAGATTTCTTCCATTATTTGATAGATCTCTTCAATTTTGGCACGAAAATTATGGGCCAAATTCCATCCTTCTGGCACATTTCGTTTATTAGCTATGATGTTCACATACAGACTTAGATTCCAAACTATTTTATCGGATTCAGGGAAATATAAATGGTAATAGGTTTTGTCTATCATTTGACAAATGTCTTCATTTTTAGCATGGAAATTATGGTCCAAATTCCATCCTTCTAGCTCGTTTTGTTCATAAGTTATTATATTCACATACAGACATTTCTAAAATGTTTTGATAAGGTTCAGAAGATTATAAATGGTAATAAATTGCAATAAAAATTTGATAGAAGTCTTTCATTTTATCATGAAAATTATAGACAAAATTCAACACTTCTTGCTTATTTTGCTTAGGAATAACTGTGTTTACAGATAGACCTTATTGCCAAAATATTTTGATCGGGCTCTGGGAGATGTAAAATGAAAGTTTCATCAAAACATCGACGTCGAACTTTTCTTATGTGCACTATTTTCCTCTTTTAAATTTCTTAAACAAGAGAATAAAAATAAGGATTAAAAATCTTCCTTTTGCAGCGACCCTATATTAAACACCAAAGAGAATTCTGTATGCTGTTCCTTACTGAGTCAGGAGCGAATATATTTATCCTGAAACTCGAAAGAAAACGCGTACTTTGTCGTCAGGAGGGCTAAAGAGACAATACCGGGCAAAAATGGCCGACCAATTTTATAATTTCCACATAATCCCCGCCACCTGAATCCCGAACAAAGATCAGTTTCAGGATAATAAGCTCTTTTCTTTTCGGATTGACATCTTTCCTCGGCAAATTTCATTACCTTATCGAGGACGAGGGGACGACTCAAAGGAAGAGAAGTCCTAATGTTGCTGTTGTTCCCGGCTTCTCCCCTGTATTCCCCGAAGACAAAGACCCCAATGAGCTTTGTTCCAGGACATGTCTTGTCACGGGAGATTGGCGCGGTTGTTGCATTTTTTTTATACTGTCAGCACCGCTAGTAGTGCCATCTGGTTTCCAAAACCTCTGTAACGCATGGATGAAAATCTGAAGCAATTCAAGGGAGTCAATTTTAGGACTAAAATTAAAAGATGGTGCACAGTAGAAAGCCATGAAAAAATAAAGAAGGATGACTTGGGCAATCTATCGCTTGTTGCTTCGAATCCTTTGTCGGGTGCCTTTGATTGCTGAGCATAATTAATAATATTCCTCATTGGGAAGCTGTGACAGCTGTTCTATACTCCTTTGTCCCGAGGTAATATCGGAGAACAAAGGCCCCAATTACATTATTAGTAGCGTGATAAGTTGCTTTTTTTCCACTCATCTTACTAATGGAGGCATCTAATGAAGAAGCGCATATTAACATCCATTATCAACACCTGAACGCTCTAAAGACACTTTTTCGGAAAAGAGATATATGAGGGAAAAGGCAAACTTCTTAGTCGAGGGCAGGACTAATTAATTAATCCAATAAAAGGCTCTCCCAGCAAAATGTTAATCTTTGAAAAAGAACAGGGAAAATAAACAGAAGCAGCCCATATGTTACAAAAAGTATGAAAACTTTGAACAAAGATGTGTGCTTAACACATTTTGAATATATGCACGCATCAAGGGAGAGTTATTAGATCGGAAGGAAAGCAAAAATTGTAGCAAACTTCCGAACCATATGCGAAAAGTTTGTTCTTTTCGCGTTAATCATTCATAAATCAAAAACATAATGCTATTCTGATAGACGTTTCTGGGAAAGAAAAATAATGATTTTCGGAAATCTTATCACATCTCATGGAAAATAAAGCAAAGGGATTATTTGTCTTTTGATGATAATCTCGCTAACTTAGAAGAAACCGTACGTTTACAAGGGCAAAATATTTTTTTAATTCTAAACTCTACTCACAAAAACAAAGCTAATATATACGTTTATTTTCATAATCCATTTCTTCTTCGAAATATTATTCTTTATAACCCATAAAAAGTAAATTAGAATTCGATCGTATATCTTATTGGGGTCAAAGCATGTTCTGCAATATTTTATTTTTGCGAAAAATTCAAATTAATATTATACAATTACAATGAGCTGCTGCATCAATGCTTACTTAAAATTTATTCAAATCAAAAGAAGCCAATTATAAAAATTATTCAGACATATAAGGATGACCATAATTAAACTGACAGTGCTCATAGTGTTCTGTAGCTTGATCTATTTTCGAAAATGGCGCCACATTTTGTAGGAAGATTAAACAAGACGAGAGACAAATGATTCCGCGAAAAAAAAGTTAGTTTCAAAAGTCACTGCTAGAGGAATTTGCGGAGCTGTGTAATAGAAAATAGAGTGTTAACAAATGCAAATCAATACGGAAATAAAATTATCTTTTATTTTGCACATTCAAATCATGTTCAATGTGGCTGCCGTGTTTGTGGACCACATATTGCATTCTGTGCACAGTATTCACAGCAGCAGAAAGTAACAGATCTGCAAGAATCTCCAGTACAGTCCGTGATATGTTATTTTTCAACTTAGCCAGGTCCTGGACAATTCCTTGATAGACCTTGGAAATTTGAATAAAGAACTTCATCTTCGCCTCAGCGTTCTCTGTTACCCAGTAAGTGAAATTGCAGAAAAAGAGACTTTATCGGTGTTTATGTACATTTTTCGCTTTTTTAAAAATTTTGCCATATTGCACTTGCACTAAATCAGCGAATGTGCAAAATAAAAGGTAATTTTATATCCGTATTGATTTGCAATTGTTAACACTCTATTTTCTATTACATAGTACCACATATTCCTCTAGCGGTGACTTTTGAAACTAATTTTTTTTTTCGCGGAATTCTTCGTCTCCCGTCTTGTTTAATTTTCCTACAAAATGTGGCGTCATTTTCGCAAATAGATCGCGCTACAGAACACTGTGAGCACTGTCAGTTTAATTATGGCCACCCGGTACTTAATTTTCAGTTGGTTAAAAAAATTCTTTCTTACTTTTTCTTTCGAGCCTTTAAATATCATTTCACCCCTTTTGATTTTTTAACATTTAAAAATTTATTTTTATTCTAAATCTTTTTCACTCTATGAGAAAAATCATAAGATCCCTTTAACAGGTGCTATTTCTTTCTTTTTTTGTATTAGTTTAAATCTATAACTCGCTTTTTTTATTTTGAAAATACATCAGGATTAATTTCATAATAGAAAATTTTGACTATCCATAAAGAGCATAAAGCCTGAATCAGTACCTTCTTCCTTAAAATTTTATACCAGTGGTGGGGAAACTTTTTTTAAGACGGGCCATTTGTAATAACTAGACGATCGTAGCGGGCCAAAGAATAATGCTTAATCATTAAAAAATTTATGTGTTCTATAAACATATACATATATTATTACATACACTTATTATTTTAATGGTAAAAAAGCAAAAGGTAAGAAAATTATAAGCACAAAATATAAAAAGAATTTAGTGTAGTTCTTGATGTGAAGTATTATCACTTTATTTTCTGGTGTCATTACTGGTTGATGGTGCATGAGAAAAATGAAATTGAGACTGTTTTATCAAAATTTCATCATAGTCCGGTTCCATTTGCGAAGCAGAAATTCTTAAAACTGATGAAAGGTGCTCATCTGTAATTCTGTTTCTTAAAGAAGTTTTCCTAAGCTTCATTGTTGAAAAGATTTGTTCGCATATATAAGATGAGCCGAACATTGTCATTATCTTCATTGCATGAGTAATTAGATTTCGGAAATTATCTGAACTTAAATTTTTATAAAATTCTAGTAATGGTCCTGCATGAAAAGTTTGTTCCCGGAGAGTATTACAGTTCAGTTCTATTAAGTTGAAATTTTGCATCAACTTCTTCGTAATTAACATTGAATGGGGTCGCAAAAATACTAAACTCTGGTTCCATTTTTCTAAAGTCCTGAAATCTCCTTTCAAATTCTGAAGATAGTTTCTCAAATTAATTTCGTATTTTTTAATCTTATTGTTTGATATAGGGAATTTTAAAGATTGTATTCTTGGAAAATGAGAAAAATCAGCGAAGAGTTTCAAGCGAAGAGGAGTCAGCTGTTTGGGTCGGATTTGTCCAGAATACTATTGTGTTTTGAATATCGCCGCAAGTAGTTTTTATGCGGGTCGTCACATTACGAAGTAAGAATGGGTTCAAACATTCTCACGACGGCACTCTTAAACGGGCCGGATTAAACCTTTCCGCGGGCCGTAGTTTCCCCATCACTGTTTTATACTGTAGTTTTGGAGGATAGTTGAATTTTTTTCTTTTTCAAGTTGTGTTTAGTCTTCTTATTATTTGTATTCTTTTAATTTTGCATTTATTTGTATTCTTTTTATTTTGCAATTATTTGTATTTTTTTATTTTGCATTTATTTGTATTCTTTTTATTTTGCATTTATTTGTATTCTTTTTATTTTGTATTTATTTGTATTCTTTTTATTTTGTATTTATTTGTATTCTTTTTATTTTGCATTTTTTTTCTGTTGTATTTTTTCGTTTTATTGATTCAAATAAGGCTAGTGAAGTCGAGTTTAAGAATGAAATAATATATTTTTATTATGAAGTAATTGGTACTAATATTATTTTTTACACCGATTTTTTGTAAGGTAATTAAAATTTCCGTAAAACTAAATTGCGATTACTTATTGAATTAAATAGATTTTCGCTTTAAGAAATTTATATGAGAAGTAACAAAATAGTATGCTAAGAATATTTTGTTATACATTTTGTATTTTAAATTTTTAAACGCATATATTAATCTTATCTTGCTGCATGTTCGTAGAATTTTGGAATCGCTTAGATAAACAGAGAATTTCTGTAAGTGATTTCACTTTTATATTCTGCTATGTTAGAAGACTAAAATTTTGAGCAGTATTATACTTTTGCGCATAAACTATTCTAATATTTTCATAACTTCACTTATATTCACATACTATTATGATCATGCATATGTAAAGTTTGCATTATATTTATATATGAGCTTAACTTGTATATTATGCTTGTATGTATGTTTGTATATTAATACATTGCATTAATGTTTTCCGTATTGCTCTTTGATTAATTTTTATTCATGTCTTTAAACTCAGAAGTTTGCACACGTTGAACTGAAACTCCCTGTATATCTTATTTAAAATACATATACAATAAATACATGCTATTTAAGGTTTCACTGATGTATTGTCAAATATTTCATCAATTCTTTTTGTATAGTTTGTTTAAAACTTAATATGTTTTAAACAAACCAGAGGAAGTGGGTTCCTGATATAGTTGCAGAAGGATTGCAACTTTTTTCCCTCTAAAATATGCAAAAAAAAAAAAAAAAGCTGCAGTCTCTGCGCATGGTTTTGATTTCCGCAAGCACACTTATTTTTCTTTTCTTTTGATCATTTGTTTATTAGTGCTAATGCGAAGAAAAATGAATATATATTTTGACCCCTTTTTGTTCGGTTGATAGGAACAGAAATTGATCCATAGTTAGAATTTTACTAAGAAAACACAAAGTTTCATTTATCCAAATTTTTGCGGTTTTTAGTTACATGTTGTTGCGTCTTTTACATGTTGTTGTTGTCTATTCTCAACAGATATGTCCGATCAGCTCCAGTAGGCTGTCGACCCCCAAAAATTCCATTAAATAAGAGGATAGAATGTTAAGTCTCCTTTAGAAAGTCCGATGTAATCCAGTGAAGCTGGCTAGTCACAGCATTTTTTATAAGTGGGGGCGATTTTTCTACCCATTTCAAAGAAAAGACATTTAAGATGGCTGCTTTTTGTAGCTATAGCAGTCTAGGAGTCACGGTTATATCTGATTTCCAGCAGAGTGTCAGGGAATGTTCTCGTGTTCCATTGGGGTTCAGATGGGGCACACCATATTAAACTGAATTAAGATCTGTCATTTGGGTTCAGTTGTGAAATAAATTCATTTGAATATAGCATGTTATTAAACCGTTCATTTCAGTCGTTAAAGGACTTAGTTTAAAATTTAGTATGGATCGACACTTTAGATGCTTAGATGACATAGCAAATACCATATATCAAGTTTTCTGTGTTTAATAGCTCAGAATAAAATTATATATAAATCACATTATTCTACTAAATATACCAGTAGAAAGATGAAACTATTTCTGCAAAGAAAGATCTATAACATGGGTCTAATAATTATTTTTCATGTTAAAAAATTAGGCGAATTCTTCAGTTATATTCAAACATATTTTCGATTTAGATGAATTTTTGAAAAAATAATACTAATTTTGTTTTAAATGCAATATTTTGCATGTGAGCTTTTATTCACGTCAAGTAAATACACATTTTTTTTCAGTTAGAATTTCCTTATAGAATAGAATAATAGCAGGATAATAGAATAATAGTTAGAAGAAATCCAAATTCAATTGAATTTGTAGTATGACACAATAGATTTAAAGGCCCAATTACGATTTCAAAACGGTTTTATTTGACTAAGACTTTACATAAAATTGTCACTGATGGTAAACTCTATTTTTAGGACTATCTTGATTATAAGGAAGAAAGAAAATGCTGAACAATAGCTCTCAAAATTATATTTAGTTAAATATTGTTTGCAAGTTTAGCAACGTGTTGTAACTCAAATGAAGGAATTATTATTTTAAAATTAAATTAAAAGATTTTAGTCTTCAGCATATTGATAAATTTGTCTGTTGCTCAGTTGGAGATGCCTCTCTTTTGCAAAACTTCTCTCAGATCTTGCATCATCATGTAGCTTTTGCCCATTGTATCATCAGAAAGATTACGGTACTGGTCTTTCAGATAATTGGAGAATCTTTTTCTAACTTTTACTGGTTCAGGCTTCAAGAACTGTCCCTGCTCTTCTACGGGATTGGCTTGTGTCTCATTCATCGTCTTGTAGCAATTGGGTTTTAAGTCCTCATTACTGGCCATTTTCGAAGGTTTTAAGGCCTTGGATGTCTTGGACAGCAATTCTCGCTTGACTTCCTCAGCTTTTGCTAGCATTTCATAATCGATCCTATTTAAAAATTCATCATTTTGTCCAAATCTGTTTTGGAAATCTTTTCTTTGGCATTCTGAGGAGGGACAATCATTTTGTTTAGATACATCCTTATTTTGCAAAGGATCTATTGAATAGTCTTCGTGGAGGTATTCAGTTTGTGCGTTGCATTGAAAATGATGATTAAGGTGTTCCACAGGACATATGGTATTGGAAAAGGAAACTTTTTTAATTAATTCATTTGCATGCGGTTTCTTAGAAGCAAATTCATCTTCAGAATCCTGATTTGAGATTTCAGCATTTGCGTCAAGCCATCTAGAAACCCTGTATGCCTTTTCTTCAAGGTTGCCCACGTAATCATGTTCATGCTTCATCGTGATAGGAATACTTGATAAAGCAATTACTTTTGTAAAAGGGTGTATATCAATTTCGGCGAAACTGCTACAGTTTGAGTGCTCGCTTTTATTGGAATCCCAGTCTAGATCTGAATATTCACTGTCGTCTTCAGGACGGTATTGTTCATCGGTTTGTACGAACTGACATCTCTGAAAATGTTCATAGGAAATCTTTGGAATTATGTCTGCTTGAACCGCAACTGTGTTTTCCATATTGTCTGTTTGGGCAGAAGATTCCATAGTCTGTATCTTGATGGGGTTTTCTAAATATTCTTGATGGTCCAAAGTATCCCACAGTTCACCTGTAGAAGTATTCTTAGAATAATAATGTTCGATTTTTTTTCTGGAATGGTTTATTCGTCCTTTGAATACTTTTTGGTGACGATTAAAAGCAATTGTTTCTTCTGATTCGGAAATAGATGATTTTTCTTCGTCTTCATCTGATATTTCTAGTGCTATTTGATCAGATATCGCTTCAGGATAGTTGTAGAGCATTTTAATGTGGATATTTCTAGCGCTATAGGAAGAGTTTTTATTTGCTTGCTTGTCTAGGAATATTAAAATACCTGATGTATAAAAAAACAGGAAATTGATATTTGGGAATTAAATCTCTATAAAATACAGAACAAATTTATTATAATTTAGTTTTATACTAAAAGAATAATTCATATTTTTATAATTTTTTGTATAAAGGCTATTATAAAGGCAAAATAATAAAAGGAGGGATAATTACTAAATTTTGGAAGTAACAATTACAAAAAAATGTCTAGCATATCTATGACTTTCGAATTATTTTGACTACCTATATTAATTTTGACAATGAAAATCTTTTAAAAGAATTATAAAAATTTAGTTTCAAATAAAATATATTTTAGAATGAAGATAAAATAATTTCTGTATTAGGCAGATTTAAATAACAGATCGTAGATTTTTTATATGCTTAACTTAATTCTTTTCCTATATTAAGTAAAAATTAAAAGATATTTGTTTGGTTTTTAACTATCTTGTCATTTTCGGGACAAATGTGGAAGGTGTTATCATTTAAGAGACAACGAGATGAAAATTTAAAAAATAGATTTGAAACCAATTTCTGATTTCGTTATACTGATATACTAAACTTTGAAGTACCAAGAGAATTTTGTGATGATGGACCTCCTTTTTTTGTACCTTGGTCATAAGATGGGAGTAATACACATGAATAGCTCTATTCTGTACAAATTTGCATGTGTCGCGCTATACAAACAGAGTATCGTGATATTAAAATAGAAATTGCTTTATAACATTTCACGAATGGCATCTTCAAGATATAAAACGCATTTCTTTAACAATGAATATTAACTCATATTTCACTAATTTGAACCTGTAATATCATTCCTTATCTAGAATTATATGGAAAGCATTATGTTTTCGATTAATTTAATTTTAACCTACTTTTTAAATCTTTGTTTGATTAAGGTTAAAGACCATTGTAAAAATAAACAATCTGTCTATTTCTTTTCATCTTTAAATAATGTAATAAGTTGAAATTTTTTCTAAAAATGAATTGTATAAAATCTTGAAACGAATATTTAAGGAAAAACATAAAAGTCAAGTCAATATTACTTTCACAATAACCATAGCACTATTTAAAATATTTAGTTTCTTTTTTATTTTTATATTAAAAATAAGTATTTTACTAAGTACCATAGCAAAAAAATTAATAATTAATGTTTTAAAAATAATTTAATGTGTGAAATATTCAAACTTTTTTGCTCTAATTTTTTAAAGCGCTTTTTAATTATTAATTTATTTTTTATTTATATTATAAAAAGGAATAAGGAATTTTTATGAATAAACTCATTTCAATCACAACTGCATAAAATATAACTAATAAATAAATGATGTCGAAAAAGATTGCAATAAGCCAAAAAAATTAAATAACTATTTTCCACATTAAAATAAATATTATGCTTCACTTGTTAGTCACATACAAAAAGTTTTACTTGGAAAGGCAAGAATTCCGGATTGTATTGAATCCTGAAATAACAAAAACAGTTGATACTATGATCATATTAAGAATATATTATATATAACTGCATTATCCCTTTATATGGCTGGTAAATGATTACGTAAGAGTTTTAAAACAGAAGCTAGCTGAACAATGTATTCTCTAAAAATATACAATTATTACATATAAATTATTAATCATGTATTGTTACAAAATGCAATATCTTTATTAAAAATTTGAAGCAAGATATTCTTTGTTTCCGCATATTTCTATTTTTTTAAATTCAATGTGATACAAATTCACTGCTTCATGTCTTAGATTTCAGTCAGATCAGAAAAATCAGATGTTTTTTCGAAGATATTGATTATATTTAATTTGTTAAATCATTTAGATGAAACTTCATATCCATGATTCCATCCAATTGTCACACATTATAGCCGTCTTATTTTAATGGTCTGACATATGTTTTGTTCATTGTACGAATGAACTATTTTTAATGGAATTTAGTTCCGTGACATCATTCGTCCATCAATATTATTTGTCCTGAAAACTGCATAAATATGAAAAAAGGATCTTTTTTAGCTTACAACAATGAAAGAAATTCATGCGATCAAATATTTGATAAAACAATGAAAGCGATTTCGGTTTCATTCACAATAATGAAATCGCTGTTGTGTATTAAAAAATGTATTTAAAAATATGGTTAAATATTAATTGAAATAACTTAATCAAAATACAACTTAATTAATTAAAACAAATCGTTCCGGGGCACACCATCTTATTATCTGTATACATGCTCCAAATTTGATAGCTGTTGAACAAACGGTCTGGTCTGTAGAATGCCTCCCTTCCTCACAGATATATATTTGCTTTAGATACACATTACACAATGGCTTGATGCTAGGATTTCATTTCGAGACCAGAAAGTTCTGCTATTCAATTCATTCACAGAATATTAGCGCAAACGGTTCTAGTGCATGTTGAATCAGCTGAGGCAAAATACCTTCCCGCTGGAATGGTGAGGAAGTTCGGAGAAAGGATTGCAAACACAGGTGTCGTCTCATCCCTCTGCACAAAATGAAACGATCCATCTACTATTTGCTAATTCAAATAATATTTTATTTGATCAAAACACTATTTAAATTTTATTCGAGTGGCGGATATTCTGTTTTTAATTATGGTTCCCACCGAATAATAATAAATCAATTGCACAAAATAATTGTAAAGCAATTCGATATAGCGACCATTTGATACAATTTTTTTTTTACTTGTCTTGACTCTCCAACATTAGTAACCAACAAGCCACGGTTTGACGGTCATATCCTAATAACTCCAATGACGTCACTCCATAATTAAAGTCGTGTGCGGGGACACGTGCCCAGGAAATCGCCCGGGAGTTTCGACTCGGGGCCCCTTCATAAGCCGATTAAAGCGCGACGGGCCTCAGAACGAGTCCAGATGTCATTCGAGTGTTAAGAGGAGGGTTTTTAATTTACATGATTCGCGATTTCTACGATGATCCTCAAATTTATCGGTTTTGCTGAGTAGGTGGGTGTGAGACGAGTGTCTGTTGGGGTGGTTGGTGGGATTAACTTCTCTATTTGTATCAAGGGCCCTTTTCTGGTTCAAAATTTTCTTTATGACCCTGTTTCAGAAAGAGATGCTTTATTCGCAAATCAAAGTGTTCGAATAAAGGTTTGTTGATCATTTGTGGATTTATTGCGCCTCGTGATTTGGCAGAAACACACTACTAAATTCAGTATATACGGTGAGAGAAATTATAAATTAGAGAAAGCTAAATTTTATCTTTAATATTAATGAGCTGGCCGTCTTTGGTGAACAGTTTGTTAAACCAGATTATTATTTTTTAGACAATTGAATTACAAGTTTGTAATATATATATATATATATGAAGACACACACACACATTTGAAAAATTGCCTATGTGTGCTCAAATTACCACAATTGAGTTGTAAGCAATTTTTGCTACAGCAAATTGAAGAGTATGTGTAATATGAAATAAAAGCTGATGTAAAAATCTTTGCTGGATGAATTTGAATTTCCTCACAATTTTAAAAATGTACAGTTTGTTTGTCAAATGAAATTTTAAAAAATAAAAATAAATTTAAAAAGTACGGAACTAAAATGGATATCATTAAAAAGATAATATTTCGAGTTTTAAAACGAGGCAAACAACATTTTTGTGAAATAAGAATTTTGGAAGATATTATCATTAATTTTTTTTTGGTAAGACATAACGATTAACCCATAGTTAAGAATATTTTCCTGCTCATTAATTGTTTTGTTCTTATTTCTTGATTTTATTACATTTTCTTTCCTCAACTGATGAAGTTTTTGGGAATACGACGAACCCTTTCAAGAACAATTCTAATAACATTTTGAAGCTCTATTAATTTGTGAAGTATTGAATTAAACAAAACTATAAAAATATTAATTGAAATCATCTGATGGTTTGTTTGCATTTAACTTTGGCCAATCGAAAATAATTAATAAAGGCGATTTTTGTGTTACGTTCATCAGAGTTATGAGGAGAACAGATAGAAAACTTCTTTCAGAAAACAGCAATATACAGTATTTTGCGTACAGAAGTTGTAATATTAAATTTACATTTAAGAGTAAAACTTTCATCTACAAACCGAAAAAAACTTTCAGGCCGAAAGTTTTTTCAAAAGTGATACATATTTCAGTGATACATGTCAGACAGCATTATCATCATTGTTCAAAGATTCAAAATTACGACGCCTGACCTAAAATAATATAATTAAAATTGTTAATAGCACTAAAGTAATCCATTTTTTAAACTTTCTTATGTGTACTGAGATAGTAATTTTTTAACCAATTATTTTTGTAAATGCTGACTTAAACAGACGTTTCCTATAAATTTAGATCTAAACGAATCTTTCTAAAATTGTTCCCTTTGCCATAAAATAACGAATAGTCATAATAAAGTAAAATATTTAGTATCAAAACAATAAGTTGCCAAATGGTATTAATGTCCAAGGATCTGCTGTCAAATGTTTCTAATATATGTTTCCCCTTATACTTATCTACATGCAAGCAACACTATTATAGAATCACGAAGTTGTATTCCAAATATGAAACTATAGCAATGTTTCTGGTCTTGGTGTTGAAATATCTTTGTCTAAAGCAGGGATTTCACATCTCCGGGTGCCGACTCTTCCAATCGCTCTAAAGAGTTGGATTCCAGAATCCTTTGAAAAAGGCAGAGAGAGGGGGGGGGGGAAGGATAAGGAATGAAGAAAAAAGTACAGAAATCAAAATCCCTACCTCTGAACGAAAACACACAGGCACTCTTATTTAGCTTTCACTGAAGAATCGAACACCCTGAAAGGAAACAGAAAATGAAGCCGAAATGAACTAAATGAAAAAGGGGGGGGGGGGCAGTGAGGAAGACAGGCTGGAGTGGGGGTGTAGGAAAAGAATCAGACGACTTTTTCCTCTTTATATGCAACGATACAACAGACCGAACGTCCCAGGGTCTGCAACAATGGGGTGGCGCACAGGCGTCAATTGTCAGTTCTGAAGGAGCCGACACAATGCGTGTTCGAAACGTCAGGGAAAATAGAAAGTGGAGGTGTTTTCTTTCTTCCTCCCACAACTCTGCCCTCCCCCTTCTGTATACCCTCATGTGCACCCTCGACAAAGCAGGGGAGGATTTTAAGAGGAGGCACATTTCGCTTTATCCGCGTCTCTTCATCCCTTTCTTCCTGATACGGATTTGTAGAGGGGGTAGAGGACACGGGAGAGGGTGCAGAGATAAATGCGAGTTCGTCTGAAGATCCCAAAGGGAGTGGTCCCAAAGTTATGGAAATTTCATTCTGTCAAATCGTTTTAATGAATGCATTATGTCGCATAGGCACTTAATTGACTGAATCAATTACTATATTAATAGGAAGGTAACTCTCGAGCAGCTGTCTGTTGGATTCGCATTTCTAAACTGAGTTATTTTTCTTCTCGAAAAAAATGTAGCTTATGGCTCAACTTATCAGCCACCCAAATAGAGACCAGCGAGGTTGTCCGAATAGAGAAAGAAGTACAGAAATAATAATAATAAGAAGATAAAACTGAGGAAATTTTACCATAAAATTTTTTTTTGTGATTAAATTTGCAGTAATTATTCGTTTCGCCTATATCTATATATCATTACTCCTTAAAATATTGACTTAAGCTTTTGATACATTAAGGAACCATTTTTTGTTATTTCCCCCTCTCTTTACCTGATTCGAATGATCCCTCCCATTTGGGTCCCACGCCGGAATGCGGTCTATTCTTGGTTCAGGAGGTTCTAAGGTGGGACAAGCGAGGCATGTGCCCTGAAAACATTATAAAAAGCTCTAAAATGTTGAGAATTTCGGCAACATATCTCTAGTTAGAGATATATTTTCGAAGGGGTATTGGAATTTTGTTAGCTAAAAGTTTTTATCTTAAAATGAATTTTTCCAAAATAAATATGAAAGAAATTATAGCATACTTCCTTTTTTAATTACAGTCTTAATATTGACTGAATTAACTTTTTAGATTTTTTAAGGTGTAGGTGAGAGGGTAGGAATTTAGATAAATTTTTATACCTTACACAGGAAAGCTTGCTTTTCTTTTTCACTCGAAATTTGAAAATGTCGAAAGAAATGGAAAGAGGTACGGTTAATAGTGCAGTGCACGTTTACTGGAAAATCACAACTAAATAATATTTCCTTTTTCAAAATGGCGCCTCGGATCTTTTTAGTCCGACCCTGGTTGTTAATTGATATTAGTTAGGTGTATCTGAAATTTTTTAGGTTGCTATTTGAAAGGAAGAGCACGTTGTAGTTCCGACTGCAAATTTTTTCTTGAAAGTTGAAAAGTCATTAATCACATGAGGTTTAGGTTATAAAGAGTAAGCCATTATTAAAAGTTACAAGAGAGAGAGTAAACATTTATACTTAATATTTGGATAAGAAGGTGGAAGATGTGGAAGAAAAGTGCAAGAAAACATGTTTTTGCTTCCTTATTAATATAAAAAAGCTATGGGATTGAGATACTTTCACTCCAATACAGGATATGCCTCTTAATGTGGGATTGGGTGTTTGAGATGAATATGGTTATTTATAGGTTATTTTTTAAGTGTCCCTCATAATGGTTCAAAATCACACAAATTAAAAATATTCAAAATTTTATATCTTGTAATTTTATTTCAGTAATATGCTTAATATATTTTATATTATAAATAAAATTAAACAATTTTTTAACACCATTTAGAGCTTTTTCCTTCTAAAAGGAACACTATTTTCCTTTTAGAAGTAGAAGTTTAGGTTTTTAAATCACTTATACATCAATAATTATTGTGAACGAATACCATTACAAAATATAATTTTCCCTAAATGAAACTATGTTATAATGATTTAAAATATTTATTTTTCATTTATTAAAAATTATGTCACGAAAAAAGTTTTTTTAAAAATAGAAATGTAAATCAGGAATAGAACACAAGATAATTTTTATTCCGGTTCATTGAGTGGTTCATTTTTTATTAATTAAAAACTAACTTTCGCACCAAAAAGCTGAGGCCAAATCCCGCCAAATATGAGGAAGGCTCCAGTTTTTTTTCTCCCATCAGAGTTGAGGTTAGGCATGGAAGAATTTCGGCCGATTATTTCAAACGATTCCTTTTATTTTCTTTGTGTTTGATGTATTTAAAATCAAGTTTTGTTAATTAATCGATCTTTTGGATTCATTCTGAAGTTCTTTTAAATTAAAAGATAACAGAATAAAGGAAATGAAAAGTTTCTAATCTGCATTGCATTACTGAAACTGGTGTAGGAAAGTCTGACATGTGCGTTATGCCAACTGGCGTTGAAAGTTCGTGCGTGGTTGTTGTGACATCAACTGTGTTTGAACGTGATAACAACTGTGTTTTCATTTAAAACTTAAAATTTAAAAATTATGTGTATAATACTGTTGCAGCTATCTCCATCTCGATCAATAAATAAAATGGATTACACAGAACGTGATATGCTGTTTTGTTTTGTTTTGAGTATACAATGTAAATAAATTGTTTTCAGGTTAGTTGTGTGTTTTTGTTATTAAATTGTATTGATGTTATATTTTTTTCATGTATGCTTATACTTTTAAACGTATCGTTTTAGGTTGGGTTTAATTTTTTTTATTTGTCATAATTGGATAGTTCATACATATATATCAAAATTTCCACGCTAACATAGTCGCGGGTAATAGCTAGTTTCTAATAAATAAGAACTTTCAAGTAAATTGCCGAAAAACCTCCATTAAAAACTTTGATACTTTTAGAATCCTTTATTAGAATTGTTATTACCATTATTATTTCCTTTATTATTATTATATTTAAAAGTTTACTCCTGAGATCCCAATTTATTGCGATTTCAATTATCGACTCTTTATCAGACGAATTTGCTAGAGCTCCTGATTCACTTTTATAACCATCACTTCCGCACAGAAATTTGATAAGATTCTTATGAAAAACCCCACAACTGTCCTGCTTTAGCAATAAGAACTTAAGTTGGTTTGAACTTTTCTAACCAGAAAAATTATTGTGTAAATTTTAATGTATAACAGTCAAGGAAAAGAATGAATGTATTCATTACTATGCTTTTTTTTAAATTTGTAGGACACAGCTACTCTGATTTCCTTTCCCAAGTTCTTCTTTTATTGTTTTACAGCAGCTACATTCCAATCTTTGAAATTAAATTTAAAATCTAAGCAAAATTATTATAATTCACAACGCCTCTGTGAAGATCCTCAAAAATAAGTCCCTTGGGGAAAAAGTTAAAAGTTAATATGATTAATTAACCTGTGTATATACTATGTTCCAATTTTTTAACTGTGAAATTCATTTATTAGTTAAAATAGACTTAGGTCGTCCTTCAATAATTTTATCTTTAAGACAGTTATTTTGTGAATTATGATTTTGAAGGTTTTCTTATGGGAATTGTGATTGTGTTTTAATTTAAAATTTCTTTTTCAAAGAAGTCATTTATTCTTTTGATGCTTAAAAAAAATTTTGATCGTGAAGTAGCCGTTAACAAAGCAGTTGTCTTCAATTATTTTAAGCTCTCGTTCAGGAATTCTTGAAATTTTCGACCTGAAAATATCAGACAGGGGAATCAAAAGCCCACCCTTTTTTTAAACTTTCGCAAAAGAAAGGAAAAAGAAATACGTTATTTGTGGCCCCTTTTTTTCCTCGTGACTTACACTACCCTCTCACCACCACCCCCGCTTTTCACAAATCACGAAAAAAAAAAAAGTAAAAAGAATAATAACAAAATACCTGAAAAGTAAAAATAAAACTCAATCTTTTCTTCTTCATCGCTGCAGTGTGAATTCTGGGAAGGTTTGTCGGAGTTCGGCAGGAACTCTCCTCTTTTGAAGAAGAACGAAAACTGAGTCGCAAAAAGCTTTAAGAGCAAAATAAAATAAAGCTCTTCAGCAAAAATGAAGCTTTCGGAGAAATGAGAAAAAAATGAATAAGTAAAAGATATTGAAAAAGCATCTTTTTCTCGCAGTGTTTAGCCGTCTTGTTTACGCACGATTTTGCTCCCTCTGATCAAAATGAATGAGTTTTTACTGAAGGATTCTCGACTATGACAGAACTCCGCTATAGAAGGAACCTTTTTAATCCGCGAAGCACACGAATCAAGCGAAAAAAAGAGGTGAGGGGGGTGGGAAATCAAAATGAAAAAAAAAAGTAAATGCTGGAGTGCAAACATTGAATAAATAAATAAATATGGCTCTTTGCGTTTGAAATTGTTCGCGTCTAATGTTACAAGAAATCGGGACAATTGTTCGAAGTCAGGGAAGGATTTTTTTTTCATTCGATTTTTATTATTATTTTTTCTTATAGGATTTAAAGTTCATCACTTTTTACATGCCGTGAATTCGCGAGCAAATATTTAGACTTTTTTTTTTTTACTGTCAACTTTTTTAAAAGGAAGGGGGGAAAAACGGTGTTTGTTGATTAGAAAACTTGAAAAGTCGTTTTTGTAAGAGGATTTTATGTTAATTCGTGATACAATTTTGAATTTCAGCTCTTTCAGTTTTTCTTTCTCTATCTCTCCCTTTTTTTGCTGGGACCTTTCAAAGTATTTTAAATGACTGGAAAGATTTTCTATTAAGAAATTCATTTAATTTTTGCGAATTGCTGATCGTATTGCATTGCTGTGAAAAGAAATGGCGGAAACCAATTACGGATGAAAATTAGAATTCGGTGGCTAATTACTTTTATATCTTTCTTATTGTGTTATTTCAGAATTCTAATTTAAAGTGATTATTTTCGAAACAATATTTGTGAAATGAGTTGAATGAAAACCTTTTGTTCCTTTTATATGAAGTAATTTATTTCATATATTGATGATACTTAGTGTAATTCTTAATTAAATTTAATTACAATCAAGGTCTTCTGCGATCACCTTAAAATCGCTGCATATTTTCATTTTTATTTGTGTTTGTAATTTTTTATTTGTCTTCAATAAATGCAAAATTTTGTACTTTAATAATGCATTTTAATTTTTTAAACTATGAAATTCATTAATAGAACAACTTTCTAGCAGTAATTGTATTTTAATTTGTAAATAACAAATACACGCTTTCTAGTACTTGTTTTAACACGATTTGCAAACTTAAATTGATATACTGATCTATATATTTCCATTATATGCAGCAACATTTTACTTTCCTTTCTACACAGGTTGATATACAGATGGAATTTCATAAAACTATTTATTATTTAAACGAAGTCTTTACTAATTCGATTTTTAAACCAATTGTAACCAAATTTGTTACATTTTCTGACCAATTTTTTTTAACGATTTCGGGAAAGAATTAGTTTTGGAAGCTGTAGGGCCCCAACTAGTAGGAATTTAGCGCTTGTTCCCTGTAGAATAATAAGAAGGTGAAATAAATTTAATACAGGGTGGCCCAGAAGTCACTTTACATTTTGAAAATTAAATAACTTTTTTTCTATTAATATATTTTTTTTTCTCTTTTCAGAATTAAAAAATATAATCCCTGGAAATTTTTGGCATGGATAAGTTTACAATAGAACAACGAGTGAAGAAAATTGAATTTTACTTTGAAAATGGACAGTCAATTGTTGCAACGCAAAGATCGTATATGCGCCATTTTAATGTTCGACATCCCCCTAGTAGGCCTGCAATAAGGAACTTAGTGACGTGTTTTCAACAGCATGGCTCTGTAAGATTTGAAAATTTTGAAAATTAAATAACTTTTTCTTAAATGACTGTATTGACTCTGTTGCAACAATTGACCGTCCATTTTCAAAGTAAAATTCAATTATCTTCACTCGTTGTTCTGTTGTAAACTTATCCATGCCAAAAATTTCCAGGGATTATATTTTTTACTTCTGAAAAGAGAAAAAGAAATATATTAATAGAAAAAAAGTTATTTAATTTTCAAAATGTAAAGTGACTTCTGGGCCACCCTGTATAAACAATTATAAAAACCCACTTTTAATGATGCCTTAAAAATTAGAATTTTTAAATACCTTTTTTCCCCATTATTCAATTAATTCTATGGGAAAATGCTAAGCCGTATTGTTTTAGACAATCGAATTTGATAGAAGTGGTAAATTTGCATAAATAATCAATTCAGTTATGAAAACTGCCATGAAATGCCATTATTATTAACTTACTCATTAATTTCCCATCGTTATTTGTCGTCGACAATAAAGGTGAAATACGTAACAAGCTATTGGAAAAATGAACAAATACAGCTAAAATTTTGAAAATTGGAGCACTTAGCTTATTTGGGGCTGACGATGACACAATAAAATTCGATTTATAGAAAAATTTCAATTTAAAATATACTCCATTGTTATATTCAGATTTCATTTATTTGAGTTATTATATTTGTGAATTATCACATTTGTATACAAACAAAGTACTGATCGACAGGTGATCAATTCTAAGATAAATTCAGAATCAAATAAGCTACTATCGATATGTCAAATGCTGAATCTGTGTATAGAATTTTGCCTATCTAAATCTTTACATTTTGTAGTTATAGGATTTATTTATGCAGCTGGTTGGACATATTTCCTCTGAATGGATTTCGATCAAAATATAATAGAAATCTATAAATTACAAAAGTACAAATGATAAGTCCATACGGTAAATGTCATCAGTTTAGCTTAACCCTTTATTTACTGACGGTACTTAAAAGTACCATTTAAATCTAGCTTATATCTTTACTATAACACTATTTTTACCGATAGTATTCTAAAGAACACGGGGAATGTAACCCGAATAACATGAAGTTAATACAAGCTAAAAGTAGAAATTAAAAGTATTTAATTAATAATTAAACTAATTAAGATATTTCTGTTAATTACATTTTTTTCTTGGGTTCCTTGGGATTATTCTGCAAGGAAACTAAACTACTGGTGCAAAAATAAAGTTGAAAAATGGATGGCGATATAATTCAGTAAATAAAGGGTTAAAGCATTTTTGAATTATCGGACTTCATATATATAGTGGCAATGTGTATTTTTTAGTTTAGAAAGATAAGAAACATGGAGATTCATCAAAATTCTCCTGTGAACTACAATCTCTTTGCAATATTTCTTATTAAAAAGCATTTTATATCCTGTTTTAGAAAAGATTTTTTTTAGAATCCACTAGTGACCTAGTGACCTTTTGGGGATTCTTTCACTTATATGCATTTGCCCTGTTTGGCAGCTCTCTTTACTCCACATATACACGTCTTTCTTATAAATAGAGAATGAAATGACGTTTGATATTAAAAAAATCTTTTTTTTTTTGCCATACTTTCAGCACACAAAATTACTAAAATGTGTACCAACTTAAATTAATGATATGCCTAAATTAATTAATTCTAAAAATTCAATTAATGAATTTCTATATTATTAATTTTTTAGAATTTTAAATGCCTAATAACTAATATTTGGGTTAAAGAAAGTATATATTCAATTTCACAGTGATTGTTGAGAGCTCAAATAATCGTGTTAACTCATTTTACTTCTTCCACCTGTGAAACAGTGGGTTGCATGTTTATACACCTTATCAACCTCCATTATCTCTGATTACACAGAAACATATCTTGATTTGAACGAGAATAATTTTTATGGCCAAGTTACATTTAATTAAGAATTAATGTTTTTCAGTATATTTAAGTTTAAAAAGAGGGTTTTCTTCGTTTCTTCGTAATCTTCGTGTTTTATTTTACTATCTCCATTCTCAATTTGGATTTTTAACTTTTCAAAAAAAAAAAAAAAAAAAAAAATCCGCGAAAGGGATTTCGGGGTGCTATCGGAACAGTTTCAAATGTTCTGTTTTTCGGAGCTATTCATCCAACAAATAGAAAGCATCAAATCCAAAGAAATTTCAAAACCACGTGACTCCGTTGATTCCAAGTAGATCGAACTTCATTTCCAGAATATCATATAGTTACACATATTTTTTTTGTTCAAAATCCATTTTAGATATTTGATACTTTTGATGGCGAAATAAAAGTGTCATGTTTTGACGCAAGTTTGTTGACCGGCGAAATTCAAGCCATTAGATAACAACATCCGGTCATCATCAAAGCAGTGCCGAAAAGTTTCTGTAAAACTATATTTTTCTTGTCATTGAAAAGAAAACCCAACCTCGCACCTCCGCTTTCAAACGGGAGGAACTGAAAGGAACTCAATGGACAAGATGCGACATTTTTTTTCGGAGAAATATTTATATATAGATATATAAGACTGCTTTTCAGAAGGTCTTTGGTTCCAATTCATCGAGTTCACACATTTTTTTTAATAAACTGCTTATCGAAGTTTTTTTGAAATGTTTACAAGAGTAAATCCACAGCTTATAAAAGATTTTGTTTATTTTTTCAGTTCTTAAGAATGATATATTTTTAATAAAAATACAAAAGTATTTAGCTATCATTAATCGTAATAAACAAGTAATATAATTTTTTTAAGTTCATTTTCTACTTAAGGCAACAAAGAAAATTTTATTTTAATTACTTTTTATTAAATAATTATCAAAAAAAATTATTAAACATAAAAAAATGATTGATTTTCGCAAGAACTTTACTCGGATTCTCCTTCCTCACATGAAAATATTGAAATCCTTGGATTTTACCAATTGAGATACTGCCTGTCGGTTTCAATTTTCATTACAAATTGCTAAGACTCTATTTAGAGTATTAAAAGTGAATTAAATTTAATTAATGAATTAATATTTGAAAAAATTGTACTAACATCAATTGTCATCCACGACAATTTTTTTAAAGGTGTTTGAATTTGAGTTGATGAATAAAATGTATTTGGAATTTGAATTCTTATACTATCAACTGGCCTGTTTAGTCATTTTTAACTATTACATACTTAAGTCACTATTACATATTTAGTCATTTTTAACTATTACATATAAGACGCACTAATATTTTAAACAAAAAATGTGGCATTTTTTGGGGGGCTGATTTAAAACTGGCTGATTTGTGAAACAATAACTATCACTAATTTAAATCATTTTTAGGGGGTACACGGTGGCCTGTTGGCAAGGTCGCGGTTTTGGAAGTAGAGGATTTCAGTTTCGTGATCCGATCCCACCGAAGAACTGTTGTGTAAGCAGCTGGAATGCACTCCAAATAATGTAGGACCAAGCCGCTGGTGCGGTGAGGAAGCCCGAAGACACAGATGCCAGCGCACACGTTGTCCTTGTCATCTGGAAGCGGTTCAAAACTATGGGGACCGTCCCAGAATAGCCCAAAGGTTGCTTTAAAAACGAGATATTAATATAACTAAGCTAACAAAATTATTTTCAGTTATTTCGAATACTAAGAATATCTAGTATCTTGAGAATAAAATCGGATTAATGAATTCATTGTTGTTGTCGTGTCCGTGTTTTTCACGGAAAGGGGGTGCAGTAGCTTCTGAGGGTAAAGACCCCTGACCACCCAGAGGGCAGAATTCCGACTTCTAGCTCACCCACACGACACAGCCTTTTTTAGGGGGTGGTCGAGTTCATTCATACACTCATTCATCCATCAGCAAGTCGGAATTTAGAGCCAATTCACAGACCGACTCATCCCTGATTCAGAACCCCCAAATGTAACGTTTTGTTATGGAAACTTGGAGGATTTTGCAGTCTCGACATATTTAACGTGCCCCAACTACCATTAGCCTACACGGCGGTCTTTGGCCAAGACGAGGACAGAACCCGCGACCTTTCGGTTACGAGACTGACGCTCTACCAACCAGGCTACCGCTACCTCATTAGTTGGTCAGTTTTGACCAGATATGAACTGAACTTTCAAGTAGTAGTTCATCAAGAACATTTAATTATATCTTTCGAAGAGGTTTGAATTGTGGAGATTTATGAAAACTTTCAGTTGGGATTTTTTGACGGTTACAATACTTGAATAATTCATGAATTTTTTAAAAATAAATTGCTTATTGAAATTTTTTCGAAATGTCGACAAGAATAAATCCACAGCATATTAAAGATATTACATATTTATCTTTCACAATTTACTATTAAGAAAAATGCATTTTTATTAAAAATACAAAAGCATTTTTTTGTCATTAATTGTAATAAAAAAGATTGTAGGTAGAGGTATAATCTTTAATCGTGGTTCAGTGGCCAGTATATAAATTGTAAAAGATAAGTAATAAGTATATAGTTTCAATGGAGTAACACCTTATGTGATATATGAAATTATCTTTTGAGAAATTTGAGCCCTGAAAAATTTTGACGGCTGAAAATGGAATAGTTTGGCAGCTGAAAATGTGGAATTTAAATTTTTATACTATCCCATGACCTATTTAGTTATATTTAATTAATTATACTTGACTTACTAATGTTTTAAACATAAAAGTAGTTCTTCTGTGATAAACCTGAATGATTTGGGAAGCAATAACTATCACTAGTTTTAAAAATTTAAATTATTTCGGAGATTAAGAATATCATACAATTAATCAAATTTGCTCATTGGTCAGTTTTGACCTGAGATGAGAGGAACTTTTTTGTTTGAAATAGTTGTAGGTTAGGAGTATTTAACTAAATGTCTCAGAGAAGTCTAAAACTTTGAGATTTGTGTTAAGTCAGAATATTTTTTTTTATACAATACTTTCAGTTTGAATATTTCATACATTTTTTTTTTGAATAATTCAAAGACTTTTTGCTTGAATACCTAGAAAGTTTCTTTAGGAAATTTTCAGAAACCTCAGAAGTGCAGATGTTTGCTGAATGTATATGCAAATTACTTTTTGTAAGATTTTATATGTGACGAGTACAAATTTTTGTAATATATATTTTGCTTAATTTAGCATTTATTTATAAAAGTAGAATTTCATAATTAATTTTCGATTCACTTTCTAATGTGTTAAGATTTTTAAATATTATACACTTAGGTATTACTGTTGACAGTACATTATTTTGATATTTCAAGAATTTTAATATACCTTTATCGATTCGATTAATTAAATGTTGATTACCTTCAAGTGGTGCCATCTGGGGATGTCTTGGAAAAAAATCGGTCTCATAACAATTAGATGCAGTTTTACTTCCCTGTATGCAAGGGATGTATTAGTCTCCACGGACTATATCTCTCCGGGTTCGAAAAAACCCATTTTCGTTTTATGTGTATTTTTTGTGGCAAAGATCACTCAAAAGAGCTTTGAACTAGACGG
>JAPMOQ010023272.1:296843-312017 GCA_026543055.1 Argiope trifasciata
TCTTCGTTTTGTAGTTATCGTATTGTAGTTGTAGTTCGTATGTAGATTATCGTAGTTATCGTATGTAGATACCTATGATATTTGAAATTAAATCAGTCAAGGGTTTAACTTCCTATCGGTCTGTACTTTTGCAAGTAACACGTTAATTTAAAATTGCAATAACTTAAATATTTGAAATTGGTCGTACAGTTTTGTAAATACAATTGTAACTGCGCATCAGATTTCATTTCAATCGGTTGGAAACAAAGCGACAAAATTTCCTCTATACATTGTTAAATGCCAGGTTTAGTTTGGTTTAGTTATGTTAACGTCCCGTTGTAAAGCAACACTGGTATTTAAACTAAAGGAATTGATTCAGATAAATTTATTGATCGAATGTTAACATTACTGAATCTATTATTTTGTTAGCTAATTGTTTATTTGATCATAAGATATATTTTATTAAATAATTTTGCTCTAATTTCATCTGTGGAAGAAAAGAAAATTTTTAAAGATATCATTTTTATCAAGACATGATTTTCTTTTTGTCCTTAAATGACAGATGATAACTTCAGTTTTTTTTAAAGTTAAGTTATATTAACCACCTGTTGTAAAGCAACGCTAAGTCTATTTTGGGATGGACCTCGTAATTTTGTACTACGGTCAGATGACGAGGACGACACCTGAGCTGGCACTTCCCCTTTCCACAATAAATACTAGGAATCAATCACCAAAATAATTGCCAAGAGTCACAGAATGGGTTCAATAAAAATGCAAAATTCAGGCCAAATATCAATATTCCGTAACCATTATTCATCACTGTTACGAACGGCATTTGAGACCTTACCCTAAATCAACAATTTCATGCTGTGAACAGGAATAGACGGGAATAGACTTTTAATAGAGGGTATGCAAGAAAATTTTGATGTGACCATTCCCTTTGGTTATAAAAACGAATTATATATTTAATCTATAAAAAAGAAGATACTTAATGAAGTAAAATTCTGGTTTTGGAGAGTTAACAAAGGTTTCTACTTTTCTTTAGAAATCATTTACATTATATTCATGGATTTCTAAAACTATCATCTATTTTGTCAATCAATCATAATTTTCCCCACGCTGTCAAATTTGAGTGTGACTTGGCTGTAATCAGTAATATTCTCTCTGTTTCCTTCACAGTTGCTGAAACAAATTCGACAAGATTGAAAAAATTAGTGTCATTCGCATACTTCATCGTTCTTGTTCTGACAACTCGAACCAAATTGAGATAAATTGCAAACAGTTAGTTATCAGATTGCCACTGATAACCACTTTATACTCCCACGCTTCAAGTAATTGTTTACTGAGTACTTTTGAAAGGGTTGTAAGGTCCAATTATATGTGACTTCATAAAAAGGGATCTCTTTCCATGAAATGAGATCCCCACATCTTCTGAGCATTTGACAATGATCTTCTTGTGAGAACAGCTGGACAATATCCTCATTTCTAATTTATTTGGAACTCCTTAGCGAAACAATGAAGAATAGATTGACTAAGTAAACGAAGATTGACTGGATGAAACAGTTTAACCTCTGCTCTGAATTACAAACAAAATATGAGTAAACGTCAATCAATAACGCTGAATAATCCTGGGGAGTTGGTTTTTAAACCCAGCAACTCAGCTGGACTTCCTGAACTTGACTCAAGGCAATTAGGCACTTAAATATAATTCATGACACATTATGAGAAATTGACTTGTTTTAAAATATTTTCAGGAAATAGCAATCTTTTATTTGACTGAAGCAAGCAGATGGAAAATGGGAAGTTTTCCCATCGCATATTCTTTCATATAAAAAGGCTTGCCGAAAGTATATCAAATTAAAGGCTGACATGAAGTAAATATATTACTCGAACCAATCTGACAAATTGCAAACAGTTAGTTATCAGATTGTCACTGATAACTACTTTATACTCCCACACTTCAAGTAAATGTTTAATAAGTACTTTTGAAAGGGTTGTGAGTTTCAATCACATGTGACGTCATAGAAAGGGATCTCTTTCCATATAAGGAGATCATCTACCCCTTTTGAGCGTTTGACAATGAAGGATCTTCTTGTGAGAACAGCTGGATAATATCCTCTTTTCTCATTAATCTGGAACTCCTAAGAGTAACAATAAAGAATTAGAATGACTAAGTAAACGAAGATTGACTGGACTTATCTGTTACAGTTTAACTGTTGTTCCAAATTACAAACTTAAAATATGAGCAAACGTCAATCAATTTCGAAAGCAGTTGAACTATCCTTTGAAGGAGCTGGTTTTCAAGTTCAGCAACTCAGCTAGACTTCCTGAACTCGACTCAAGGCAAATAGGCACTTAAACATTAGTCATGACACATTATGAGAAATAAGCTTGTTTTAAAATATTTTCAGAAAATAGCAATCTTTTATTTGACTAATCTTATTGACTGAAGAAAGCAGATAGAAAATTGGAAGATTTCTCATGGCATATTCCTTCACATAAAAAGATTTGCTGAAAGTATATCAAATCAAAGACTGACATGAAGTAAATATATTACCCCCTTAATCTATTATATACGTTCCAAAAGTTTGGATCTGAAGCGTAAACAAGATCGGGAGGAATTCGAGCCATTCCATGGATCGGTAAATCAGTCCTAGGTTGTACGGGCTCGATTTACGAGTTATAACTACAGCATATAAGCTACAACTGGTTTAATTTTGGGGGGTATTCGATTGATAATTATATTCTGATTTAATAATTGGGTAGATGTTCAAAAGAATTATTATCAATCTCTAAAATATAACGTAAACCAATAACATTTATTTGCAGCTCTTGAATAAATTAAAAATTCCCTTAATCATCATTTATATAAAAATCAACAGTAAAATAATCAATAATATTCATTGGCATAATTTGTGGTGGGGCAAATTACAAATCGAGACTGTAGGACCACCGGTGATTCTGTAATATTATGTTTGACCCATCATCGTACTACGGCCTATGTCCGTAGTTTTAGGTTAAAGGATTAAATTTATGTAGACTAAAAATTCTTGAAAGGAAGACTTAGTTTGAGAATAGAACATGAAAACGAAGAAAGACTGTAATTTTGAAGTGTTTTTAATGAAATTTAGCATTTAATTCATGTAATATATTTAAATAATTCATAATGATTATTTCAAAGAATAACTAAGATCAGTAATTCCAGATCTTGTAGAAGATGTATGCCTTTCGAAAATATCAAGAATATTTTACTCTGATAAATGTCTCCAAACATAAAAAATAATGGAGCAGTTTTCTTACTTTTTGACATCTGGTTGGCAGCAATTATATTAAATTCAAGCATCAAAAATTTGCTGTCATTGTTTCTTAAATGAACAAATCAAATCAAAAATGAACTACAGTGTATTTTGATTATTTTCATTGACAGATGATTTGACATTACCTTCGTATTTATGAAAAAAGTTTAAATGAAATAAGGAAATTTTTTAAATAATCTATTTACATATTTAATTCTAAGGTTTAATGTATTTTTTTACATTTTAGTTTTAATATGAAAGAATTCCCCGCTTAATGAACTATATTCTGCAATAGTAGAAGAATATCTCTAACGTGTCAGATATTAGCACACTTTGACTCCTAAAATATTAAATTTTTTACCGGAATGGGAGTTGAATGGTTAGATGTCACACTCCGAGTAATCATTTAATGACGAATTTTATAATTGATATTTGTATTATAATTGTTATTAATAATCATATATTATAAGAACAATTTAAAAAGTAAGTAAAAATTTTATACAATTTTGTTGCATGTTTTTATGTTTCCTGAGACACAATAATTAATTATGCATAGCGAGTTGGATACTTATTTACGGAGTGATTTTTAATTAATTTGTAACTATAAATTGATGTGGCTTTGAGTCTTTACAGATGTAAACACAACTATTTTTTTTAATCAAAAACAAATTTACTGAATAAGATTTTCAAAGTAAAAATTTTTAGGAGTAACAACACAATAGTGAAATCTCTTCAAAAAATATTGTTAAAAACGGATTGTACAGTTTTATTTGTTTTGAAATTAGACATTCATCAAATTTTCGAGCCTAATAAGGCATTTTCTTGGAAATCAAACCTTTTTAATCATTCTCATTTTTTAAATCTCATCTGGGAACTATTTCAGTTCAGATTAGGGCTCAGTAGCCTGGTGTTAAGGTCTCGACTTTGAAATCGAAGGGTTTCAGGTACGATCCCTGTTTATCCGAAGAATCTTCGTGTAAGCGGAACTTATACACACCAAACCGTCATTTCTCTCCTGCTGATCGAGTGTGGAAGTTTGAGGAAGTGGATACCAGCGTAGGTGTCGTTCTCGTCATCTGACCACGGTTCAAGTTAAGTTAGTTAAGGTTTTGTTGCACAAGAGCCATATCTGGCCATGCTGCACCAAACGTATGGTTGGAGAGATTCAATTCTTTAATTTTAAAAAAGGGTTTCAAAAATTTTTTCCGCGGTTCAAAACTACATGGTCCGTCCCCAAAAAGCCCTTGTGTTGCTTTTAAAAAAAACAGGACGTTAATATAACTAAACCAATCATCGATTCAGATAAATAGATTAATTAAAAATTATTGATCCGCTTAAAATAAATTCTCAAAGTTCAATCTAGCAGCTTTCAGTTAAATAATTACTCTGAAACGATCATAATAAAACAATCGCTTTTCGTTACAACATTAGTTCTTAATCTATCTCATTTATTGCATAATTTGTATTTGTCTGCCTCGAAATTATTCTATATTTTCAATCTTATCTTTTAATTTTACATAATCCTATAAACTAATATGTAAGAATTCTTAATAAATAATTTTGCGTAAGTTGGAGAGCAAGTGGGAAAAAGGAAATTCTTCTAAGTTAGTCACTCCCTCTATTTATAATTTGAAAATTAACGAATTCTTTTCACGATTCTTGATTCATTAAACATTCTATTCATGATTCAACGAAAGAATAGAATTTATTCCATGGTTTTATGAAACAAAATAAACTATTATATTAGGTTCAAAGGATTAATGTGCTTTAAAGGCAAACAAAGGATGAAGTACATGCGCTGGATTAGTAAAAGAAAAAAAAAAGTGCAGTTTGTTCAGAAGTTGATATTCTGCTATTTTATTTAAAAGATTATTCTAGAGCTTCATGATATATTGTTGTTAAGTCTTACGTACAGAATTCATTTTCATTATAATCGATATAATATCATTATAATCGATAAAATATTAATAACAATAAATAAATGCAAATAAATAATAGGATATAAATGTAAAACTAATTAATTAATAATTGGACGGTCAATATTATTTTAGGAATATAATTCTTTAAGACTAAAGGACTGTATAAAATTTATACTTCATAATATTTTAAAAATATATTTATTAACCACAACAAAATGAAATATCACTATTTAAGACAATTAAAATCCTTTTGGAACTAAACTAGAACTTTTTTTTAAATTTTAGTATTATTATTTTTAAACTTTTTTTTAAATAATGAGGATAATTTTTATTGAATAATTCTTTGAGATATCGCATATAAAAATATTCTCAGTGCACATAAAGTTTTCAGCTCTGCAAATGAAACTGCTTTCTTTTTATTAAGAAGAAGCTTTTGTTTTAGAAAGAAGCTATTAAGAGATCAAAGTGCATAAAATATCGAAATGAATATTTCATAACAGCATATATAGTTAATTCATAATAACTAAGTGAAAATAACAATTCCTTTTAAATAATAATTCCTAATAATTAATTAAAAGTACATAAATAATTAATCGAAAATAATAATTAATTAGAATGATAACATATATTAATTACTAAAAATGCACACATAATTAATGGAAATGCTTAATTGAAAATTCCTCTCGGCAAAAGTAAATAAATACCACAGTTAAAATTACAACGTCTTTGATATGCAAACATTAACATTATTTTTCAAATTCATTTCTTTACATTCAATTTTATAGTGCAGAGAAGCAAATGCCTTTTAAGAAATTCAATTAAATGATTTTAAGATCGTCTAGGTAGACTAGAAATATATTCTTTATTTTATTAATTTTAATATACATTTTAAGGCATTTTCTAAATATTTGAAGTGCATTTCCAAGAAAGTGTTTATATAGAGGTAAGTTATAGTGTTTAGTGTTTATAGTAGAGTGTTTATTTAGTAGGTAAAGTACCTTTACCTTTTAATTCTCTTTTTAAAATTATTATTATTATTATTTGTAGAAAATTTTGTATCATATTTTCAAAAACATGTCTCTATAAAAACATTTTAGTCCATTTTGTCAAATCGTTACTTGTTAATATGTGAAAGCAAATAATTTAAGTGGAACAACGTGTGGTACAAAAAACAGAAGCATTTGACTCGTAACTACTATAACACAAATCAGTGAAAAATATTAAGAAAACATTTGGCTCGATAAACCTTTTTCAATGCTTGATTATCGGTTTTAGTCATATGACTAGGGCATTTTGATATTTAATTTAAACGGGTAAAGGATTTTAAGATAACATAAGATGGATGAAGGTTAGGAATTGCATACATTCTTCATCTAATTACAGATATGTCACTTTCATGGCAGGAAATGTCATCGTATCCAATTTTCGTTTTTGAGACAATGCGAGATAAGTACAAATTATCTACTTTAAACTGATAATGCCAGAAATAAAATATTCCCGTTTTACAAATTGAATTTGTCTTATAATAGCAATCCAATAATTAATTATATAACTTAACAAATTTCTTTTTTAAATAAGAAGTATGTATTTATGTGAAGTTGTGTGTGCAGAGAGTTTGCATAAGACTATCGAAATCCGATTTTTTGTATTTTGTAGACTACACTGCTTGAGATAAACCTGAAATTTGGCTTAAATTAGCTTCAGAAAGTGGTAATGCAAAACTTGAAAAAAAAAAAGACTATTTAAAAATTAAGCGAAATTTTTAGCGATAATATCAGAAAATATTAGCGATAATACACAAAAATAATTTTTACCTCATTTTGAAATTTAAAAAATTATTATTATTTAATATTATCAATTTATTTGCACAACTTTCAACAATGCATTTGATGGATGTAATTAAATTGAAATAATTTTCATAGTTTCATCAAGTATGGTGTGATTTTCTTTTATCGTTGAAAACTAAAGAAATATTCTACTTATCATTCAATTAAAGATATTTATGAAATATGGAAGATGGCAAAAAGTGGGAAAGGGAAATGATATGGAGATGGGGAGCATTCATTAACAGATAAGTGTTCTTCTTTTACCTTAATTCCACTGATAATTATGCTTAAGAAACAATTTTCCGGTTAACAGAAAATTCTTTAAAAAATGTTAGTTTAATCTCCCTTAAATGAAATTATACAAGGTAGATTTATTAATGCATTTTCAAGGCATTAATAAATAAAGGTAATTAACTAATATAAGAATATAAAATTGCTCTTCTATATATATATATATATATATATATATATTTATATAAAATTTTTTAAGATATAACATTTTTAAGATATAACATTTAAAATGTTTTTCAATTATTATCTTCAAAAAACTATAAAGAAAAACAAGTTACCATAATTATCTTTAAAGCAATTTTCTCACTACTGATTTGTGATATCTTTTTTTTTTTCTTTTAGCATTTCATTTATATTCTGTATCACATTTTCAACTACAATAGCTATTCCAAATGATTTTCCAATGTTAAAGTTTATAAAATATTTCATGATTAAAATATAAGAGTAATTACAATAAAATTTGCGTTGGTTATTTGGAATGAAGGAGCTTTAAGGTTGTTACTGGATTATTAAGGTTATTATCTACAGGATTGAAAGAATATTAGGGTTATTTTGGAACGAATTTTATCATTTACAACAATGATCAAACGATGAAAGGGATTGCAATCCCCCCCCCCCCCACACACACGCTTCAAACTTCTGCCTGATATACAGGATGATACTCGATACTTTCTGCTTCTACGATTCAATACAATTTTAAAATAAATGAGCTTAGAAGTCTTACTGAAATTTGTTAAAATTAAACTTTTATTTTTATTAATCTTAAAGAAAATAAAAAAAAATTTATATTAAAATACGTACAACGTTTCTACAAAAAGTTTTAATTTTTATAGTTTTTACTGTTAAAAACTTCAACAAATTTTGTTTTTATTGGTGACTTTTAATTAAAGCCTCCATTCTTGTTAAATGCTGTCTGAATAAAGTTTAGATCCCCTTCCCTATCTTTTATGAATATAGATAAAAACATTTCCTGTTAAAATAAGAGGACATAACAGTTTCATTGGAGCTCTTTTACTGTTTAACGTATTCATGAAACGCTTAGCTGAAAGGGGATTGATAACTCTGTTTATGATTAGAAAGTAGTCATAGTAATAAATTATTAAATTTAATAAATAATCCTTTACATGCTTTTCTGCAAAATTCTAAATATTAGGAATATTTAGAATTTTATCTAATGTTAGCATATTCTGATTCTTACTCATCTATTTAATACCTTATCCAAATTAACTTTTTCCATAATTGAAAATGGCATACCATTATTTTTGTTTAAAGAAATCGATTCGTCGAAACGTATTCTATTTCATAGCAGTCTTTTTACCAACTTCAAATATTTAAGATATTGGAATTCAAATATATATTTTAGATTATTATAGTAATTCCTTTACGTCGTATTCAAGAAAATAAAAGAAATACTTTGCATAGATATTGAAATACTATTACTCAAAAATAAATATTATAAATAAGAAACATGGTAATCAATTTGCTATCGATTTTTAAAAATTATATCCCTGAGAAGGAGCAAATTTCAACATATTCTCCGCCAATATAGAAACAGGAAGGATTGCAATAAAATTTGATAAGGAAACTTTTTTTTTTAAATTAAAAACCAAGTCTAAAAACTTTCGATGTTATAAGAAATAGCAGTAAATAATTTGAGTCATTTTGATAAGAAGAATAAATAACAGATAATTATTCATTCCTTAAGCGAGTGTTGACAGAAGTCATTTGTATAGTTTAAAGTATGCTATCTTATCTCTTATGCATAGATTCTAGTAATCAAAATCTCATTTCAAAACAATCATCATTTTAATCATTTAAGTAGGAATGCTATTTGTTGAAGTTTAGTATTAAGGGCTAATAAAAGGAAAGATAAGTGTTAAATAAAGACATAAATGTCGTATAAATAATACAATTATATAAGCTGAAATGGTAGTAGTAACTCAACATTGATAAAAGTAATAATTTTATTACTTTCTTGTATGCAAAGTATAGAGGGAAAAAATATTTCAATCGCCAAAATTTTAGAACTCGAGATTTTGATGAATCGCCGCGTTTTAGAAATCCTTGAGCTCGAAAAGTACATATTTGTAACAAATTTTTTTGTTCGTCCATTTGTCTGTGGCAAAGATTACTCAAAAACATTTTCTAGAAGAGGGATGAAATTTTGTATACGATCTTACACTTTGGTTACTGCATCAAATTTGTAAATTTCTGTGAAAGTTGCAAGAAGTCTGTAACTCCGGATGTTTGAATATAAGTTGACACGATAAGTATAGAACGAAGAAAATGAGATAAATCGAACAGAGATAAGACACAAATTTAATGTCCGCACACTTATCAAATTTTGAGCTAAACAACCAAGACAATAAGCTGTCTGTCCGGATGTGCTATCAGAAACATAAAAGTAATAACTCAAAAACGCAAATGGCTTAAATATATTAAATGTAATAAGTAATTTTGATACTACAAGTGTAGTGCTGTATAACAAATATTTGTTAATATTATATTTTTTACAATTGTTAATATCATGCTCCATATAAATATTTGTGGAAAAAGCCTCAAAAATCCAAATTTGATTTTCAGATATTTCTAACTGTTTGCCAGGAATGAATTATTAAAAAATTCGCCAAGATGACAAGATAGATTCAGTAAAAATGTTGAATTCATGTCAAAGAAAGATTAATATTTTGTAACTATTGTACGTTGATTTCATTCAGAGCCTTCTGTGGGATAACACCTTTATTATAATGCATGTAAGAAAGTTTTGTTGAGATCACTTCAGCGGGTTTGATGTGTTATGATTAGTAAATTTCACCCTGATTGAATGCTAATAAATTGCAAGTTACATAATAAAAAAGTAGCATTTTTTCCTCATTTTTATTATATTCTATCCTATATACTCATTTATTACAAAATTATAATAAGACATCGAATATTTAAATTCGTATAATATATTGCATACATAAAAACTTGACATTTCATTGAATATATTTAAAACTATTTATTTGATTGATAAATATATACTTATCTAAATGCTTTTAAAAAATATTTACTGTGAAAAAATTTTCACCAGTTTCTTCAACAAAATTTTCTAAAATACATCATATTCTAAAAATATTGTGTGTCAGAAGAATATTCTATCAATAGTATATCATATATGCTACCAATAAAACAAATTATACAGCTAAGATTGTCTTAATAATCTTTTCAAATACTTTTTTTTTCTTTTAATGCTGAAATCCTTATTGCTGTGTACTTATCTAATTAAATCTTGGTGATTTTTTATCTACTTTTTACATACTTAACATTTTAATTGTGTTAATGTTTAGATTTAAAATTAAAATAAAGCACTTTCGAAAATTTTAAAGATTTATATCATCTTTTGGATCAGAAACTCTTCCATCATTGGATAAAACAAGTTACTTGCAAAAGCAACTCTAATATGATTATAATTTGAACTATAAAGAACATTCGGCAGTGCCAAAATGTGACATCTTCAAGTTTTTTTATTTTTAAAATCAAAGTTTGCGAAACAGGAAATGTCACATTATCTCTTCTTAACTGAAAACCTTGAGTTAAGAATTTAAGAGCATTAAATTTTGAAAATATCTATACTGTGATTTAAAATATTTCTATATAGATAATGCAGAATTATGCAATATCGGTTATTAATAAAGATCAATATGTGTATGCGCTTGTCTGTGTACGTATATTGACACTACTCTACAGGCCAGATCTATCAAATTTAGCCCACATTCACCCAGAAGGATGACGATATTTACGGTAGAAATATTTTTTGAAATTTAATTTGATTTTCATTTAATTAGAAATAAAGCTCAATTTTCTTTTCCTATATAAGTTTCAGAAATGTAAATGCACAAAAATGAATTTTACACCGTTTCAAAACATTACAAGAAATTTTAATTGTATCAATTTATTTATCTATAAATTTCTCTTTCCCTCTCCCTCCCTCCCCCTCTCTCTATATACATAGATTTATAATAGGCTCATGTAATTAATAAATGGAATATGTGTAAGGCAAATAATATAATATACACTGAAGTGACAAAAGTCATGGGATAGCAATATGCAAATATACAGATGGCAGTAGTATCGCAGCGAAAAAGTATAAATGCGCAGTTCGTTTTCCAGAGCTTTCATTTGTGTTCAAGTTATTCTTGTGAACAGGTTTTTCGTGATTTATGGCGGCACGACGAGAATTAACAGACTTTGAACGTGGAATGTTAGTTGGAGCTAGACGCATGGGTCATTCCGTTGCGGATATCGTTAGTGAATTCAACATTCCGAGATCCACAGTATCAAGAGTGTGCCGAGAGTATGAAATTTCAGGCATCACATCCCATCATGGACAGCGCAGTGGGCTACCACCTGCACTTAACGACCGAGACCGCCGACGTCTGTGTAGAATGGTCAATGTTAATAGACACGCAATACTTCATCAAATAACTGCAGGAATCAATGTGGGACGTACGAGGGACGTGTCCGATAGGACTGTGCGGCGAAATTTGCCTTCCTTGGGCTATGACAGCAGAAGACCGACTCGAGTGCCTTTACTGACAGCATGACATCGCCTGCAGCGACTCTCCTGGGCTCGTGAGCCTATCGACTGGTCCCTAGACCAGTGGAAAACCGTGGCGTGGTCAAATGAGTCATGATTTCAGTTGTTACGAGCTGATGGTAGAGTTCGAATGTGGCGTAGACCCCACGAAGCCATGGACCCAAACTGTCAGCAAGGCACTGTTCAAGCTGGTGGTGGCTGCATAATGGTGTGGGCTGTTTTTACATGGCATGGACTCGGTCCTCTGGTGCAACTGAACCGATCATTGACTGGAAATGGTTATGTTCAGCTGCTTGCAGATCACTTGCAGCCATTCATGGACTTCACGTACCCACACAACGATGGGATTTTTATGGATGGCAATGCGCCATGTCACCGGGCCAGAACTGTTCGCGATTGGTTTGAAAAACATTCCGGACAATTCCAGCGCATGATCTGGCCACCTAGATCGCTCAATATAAGCCCCATTGAGCATTTATGGGACATAATCGAAAGGTCCGTTCGTGCCCAAACTCCTACACCATCCACACTTTCACAATTATGGATGTCTATACAGACAGCATGGCTCAATATTCCTGCAGAGGACTTCCAACGACTTGTGGACTCCATGACACGTCGAGTTGTTGCACTTCGCAGGGCAAAAGGAGGACCGACACGATATTAACAGTCATCCCATGACTTTTGACACTTCAGTGTAATTTTAATGTTTGATAATTTGACGGATATGATGACATTGAGTTATATCTAAACGATTTAACTGAAATTAAATATAAAGAATCGATAATTGGATAATCAGATAATCGCCAAAATCGATCAAAGTCGAATAATTATATAAAAACATTAAAGTTGATTTTGCAATATTATAGATTAGCTTTGAGATTCCATAGTTATTGAATATAATATTTTAGTGCAAGTTTTCAAGCAATGAAAATTAAATGTTTTCGAACATCATTATTCGATTAAACTGGGTGGCTTCCACAGAAGAATTTTATCTCTAATTTTAAATCCATTAACCGATTTCCATAAACCGAAAGCTTTTGTAAAATTATTCTAAATTGAATTATTTTATTTTGACATAATCCAAAGAATTCATGGGAAGAACAAAAATAAAAGAGTATTTATAAGATAAATATGTATTTTTTTAAATTTATAGTTTACTGTTGCAAATGTTATAAATTGAACGCTTAGATTTTTAAAAAGTTTTTTTTTTCCTTTTACAGGTAATTTAATATCATATTTGTTAAAAAACAAACGAAGTTTTTGAAGAATATAAATATACAGAATATGAAATGGGAAAATAAAATTTTTTAAAATATGGAAAAAACATCTATATTAGCATAGTTATAAGAATTGACCATTGATTTATAGTGACAATTTTATGCATTTCAAATTTACCATTTAATTCCTTATCTGAATTTTAGCATTTTGAAATTGTAAATCATAAATAATTCTCAGTTATTGTAAATTCAATTGGCTGAAGTAATTAAATTATTAATTCTTACATTTTATGAAGAATAAGAATTTTTACTGATTGTGGAATTGAATTTTTTTTTTGAAACAGTTTTGAGAACACCAATAAATATCTCAATGCATCTAATGGAATCCTCAGTAATGCTGAAGATCCTTACAGCTCCTTTTCAGTCATGGTTTCCCAGTCGTTCTTAATATAACAATTAATATAACACTTAATATAACAATCAGTATCCAAAGAGTTTTCAAGCATATTCATTAAATTTTGATATTTGAAACAAAAGCAATATTGTTGATACTATTATGCTATAGCAGTAAGATATTTTGAACTACGAAATCATATTTTTGTATTAAACGAAGGGATATTTTCTTATTTTGGTTTCGGTACTTATCTTTTTAGATTTTTCCCGTCCTCAACGACGTTCCTTTCCATTATTTCATACTTTTATAAAGATGTGATAAAAAGTGGTGAGAGTTTATCTAATTATTTAACAATACAGATGAAAGTTAGTATGAATTTGGTATAATTGAGATAAGATTAGAAAGGTCAAATTCAGGCAAAAGAAGCCTTTCTGTTGAAAGATAGTATTTTCATTCATTCCTGTGTATAATACCTGACTACTTATCAATGAAAAGTAAAATCTTACTTCTATTAAACTTCATACGTTATCGGGTCAAGGTGTTTATGCATTATTCAAAGCTATTCATAGTCAATTAAGGTAAGGAAATTCGATCTAATTGTAAGTGACAATGTAATCGCAAGTTTAACCTCCTGTCAAGGTCACGTTTCAATTATTCTCAAGTAGCTTCCAAATTATCTACATACATTTTTAACTAGGTTATTTTTGGAAGTAGTAATTAAATGACAATTTTTAAAAGTTAATAAAGTCCGAATAATTTGATAATATTACAATAATATTTAATAAATATAATTATTCTTGATAGTTAATAGTTGATTATAATTACTTATAATGATTATTGATTTACAAAAATAGCTTTAATTTTGAGATAATATTTAAAATAGAATATAAAACTTAAATCTGTGCCTATATAGCACTAATATACGTGGTACAAAAATAGTCCTTATAATATATTGCCAATGGGCGACAATCAAATGAAAGAAATCATTATACAAATATTTTAGATTACTTCACCGAACTTTGATATATCTGTACTTAATTCAGCGCCTCACTAATAAATGTAACTGAAAAATTATATTAGAAATAATTTGAGTATAATTAACAAAAAATTAAATTCTCTCGGGCAAAAGAAAACGTAAAAAAAATGTTTAAATGAGAAAACGAAAATAGTATTAATTATTTGCAGATGAATAATAGCTACGATGTAATTATGAAAATTTTTGTTCATATCTTCTACAATTATGATAGCTTAAAATGATTTTTGTATCAACTTCATTCAATCCTCAAAAAATTCCATTTTTAATTAATACTATACTATACTACTATACTATACTATTTTCAATTCCATATACTATATTTTATTTATTTTAAATAAATAATTTTTAAAATGTAATATACAATTTGTAAAGATTTCTTATGAATTCCAGCTCATCCATGAAATCATTCTATCGGATGCTTTTGCCGGTTCTAAAAATAGACTAAATGAATGTCTTCTTTGGAGATGAAAGCAAGTAAGATTTACACACTTTTGCCTTGATTTCCGAATATACAAATATTTTTATTTATTTCTACTTTTTCGACTAAATTAATGTTTTTCGGTTTTTATCAAAGGGCAAAATAAACTTCAACACACACACACACACACACACACACACACACACACACACACACACA
>JAPMOQ010023272.1:315368-337959 GCA_026543055.1 Argiope trifasciata
GGGAAAAAAAAAAAAAAAAAAAAATGTTAACAATAAGAATTTTTAAAGTAAAAACTTTTTTCAAAGGAAACTTTGATGTATGTATGAATATATGTATATTTTTATTTTAAGCATTAATTCATAAGAATCAAACATTTAGTTACATAATTTGAAAACAAGAACGAGTTTTTAAAATTGTTATATTTCTCCAGTTTATTAAAATAATCATGACTAAACTATTTATTTTAATTTTTTAAATTTCGAAAAAAATAGCATTTTTAAAGATTTTTTTTATAACAATTCAACTCAAACGTGTTGAACGATATCCGAATGAGCGATAATTTTTTTTAATAATCGAAAATGCTTCAAAAATTATTTATTTTCTTTTTTCCATTTTATAGAGTATTCAGTTGGTTGTTTTAAAAGCGAAGAAAACAAATCTGTCTGAAAGTCATACTCACGTCCCAATAAGTTAAGAGCACAATTCTTGCATTCCAAACGGGCTTCCAACTGTTCCGAGGCTTCCCTTGCAAATCACCGCCCATTCTATCGAATAGCGAATCGCATTGCGCTGCGTTAGTTGAGATCCCGCCTTCACTATTCGTCATCTCTTCGTCATGTAAGCTGCTCTGTTATTGGCTGGCTTTCAAAACTGGATTCTGAGCGAGCGATTCGACTACTTCACTCGCACGTGGTTAAATAAAGTGGTAGAATCTTCCTGCCGGCCAGGTCCGTTGATTCTGCGTTCCCGAGAGCTTCTGTCAGCAAACGATAATTACGGCGAAGCAAGCACGTGATGACTTAGAGGACTTGATCGCTCCCGAATAATTTTTTTTTTCTCTACCTCGAATTGCTTAAAACTAAGGCTATATTATTATTGGATGCAAATAACAATAATAATATTGAGAAAAAAATGCAATTAATTATTTTATTATTCAAATTTTTTTTCTCAGGAATATCGATAAGCGGTTGAATCAGAAATGAATCAAGTTGAAAAAGCAATATTTTAAAGATAACATAGGCGAACGAAGATTTATTTTCATTGACTTATCAAGGCAGATGTATTTTCAACAGTTTCTATTCAAAAGTGATGGTATGTGTGAAATATCACACAATTCATGAATGTGAATATTGGAACTTTGAGGCCCAGATAGAGATTTGAACCCACTTGTTAGTGATTGTTTGTTCACTCGCATTCAATTTCATACTTCCTCTCCAGATCTACTAATTATATTTTCATTTCTGTCTGCTTCAAACTGACCATCGCGATTGAGGTGTACAGGATTGAAGACCCGACGACGGTGGCGTTTCGCAGGGTCGCCGCGTGGTGGGACCGACAGGCCACTGATCCACCAGACATGAGCCTGCCCACCACACGCCACACTGCCACGGGCGAAGTGCACGTTAAGCGGCCCATGAATGCATTCATGGTGTGGTCCAGAGCCCAGCGCCGCAAAATCGCGCTTGAGAACCCCAAGATGCACAACTCGGAAATCAGCAAGCGACTGGGCACAGAATGGAAACACCTGTCTGAATCGGAGAAGCGGCCCTTCATCGAAGAAGCCAAGCGACTCAGAGCTCTGCACATGAAAGAGCACCCTGATTATAAGTACAAGCCTAGACGGAAGCCCAAGACTTTACTAAAAAAGGACAGGTTTCCTTTTCCTCTACCCTACATGTCGACACCCATAGATTATCTAGGGATGAACTTCTCCAGGAGTTTCTTTCCAGGGGCCCCAACGTCGTCCGGACTTCCTATGCCCGGACTCCTACCTTTCTCATCAGGAGCAGACTCTATCTTCCAGAGTCAACCAACAGCTGTCATCACCAGCACAGCACCAACAGCGACAGTGTCCAGGCTATCCCCTTCCGAAGACAGAACAGATCCAGATGGAAAGCTGTCGTCTGCAGGATCTTCTACGACAAGCGATGCCGGACTTTTGCACCCTTTCAAACCCCTCAGCAGTACAAGTCCGTATCCGACTTACAGTCCGGCAGCTGCAGCAGCAGCGGCGGCATCTCTTTATTCCGGGCTGTCCCTTCCGGTGTCTCCTTACTTCATGCCATGTGGCTGCGGTCCGTCCGGCCCTTATGGCCTGGGATCGTCTGTACCAAGAAGTCCAGGTGAATCTGCTGTGGTCACTTCTTCCGCCGGATCTCTCGTGCTCAACCCTTTCCTTAGAGTATCGGACTGCCATTCAGCGTATCCTTCAACTTCGAGGGACAATCATGGAGATGCACCTACTCCTCCAGGACATTCATTGCCCGCTAGTCAGTTGTTAGGGTTGTATTCGTGTCTGGGAAGGCCGAAACCGCCAGAAAATGGTGAATTGTGAGCAGTATTAATAGTAGAAAGTAAATGTCACTTGTTGGCAATGTATCACCTGCATTTCAACCTGTAAACAGGCTAAGATGATAGTAGAACGCAATGTCATTTGACTGCAGGGTGTCATCCTCATTTGAACCTGTAAACTGGCTGCGATGCTGACAAAGTGTCAACATATCACTTTCCCTGTGGCGACTCATTGCTATAGTTCTTCAGAATGCTTCATCTACCAAACCTTTCATCAAATGTTTGTAAAAAAAGGAGAAAAAAAATGACTATAGATCAAAGCGTTTGTGTTGTGATTCTGTACAGCGTTTTATAAGGTAGAAACAAAGCAAGAGACTTTCCTCCTGTTCAAAACAAGCCATGTTAATCTTACTGTTTTTATTTAAAGCAAATTTTGGACTAGAACTCAAACAATTAAAAATATGATAAACAAATAAGTCATTCATAAATCTGGTGGTCATTCTTACAACAGGTATTGTTGAGTAAGAAAAAAAATTTCCACAGTTGAAAATCAAATAATTTTTTTCCTTCCCAAGTGTACAAGCGAGTGAAATTTGAAGATATAAAACAAAGATATACACAGTGTTGCCATTTTCAGTAAATCTATGCAAAGGTGAGAACCAACTAAACTGTTATTAATAGACTTCTGTACGAATTTGATTAAGAAAACTTTTTCCAGTACTGTTTTGATTACTGTGATCCCCTTACCTTCCCTGTTGACAGTCTGTTCATCATATCAAATCAAACATAAATGACCGACTGTAAAATTGTTTGTAAGTGAACTAGTCTCTGAACTCATCTTTGTTGTGAAGAAACATCTTCAAAAGCTGTAAGTGTTTCACTTTTCCATTTATTTCCTTTTCTTGTGAAACCCTTTTTTTGTGCAATGGAAACACTGATGGCAGTGTGTTGAATTCTGCCGAGCGGCAACTGTAGCAATGAAACTAGTTAATTAAAAATGCAAAATGTTTATTAACTCAATCTTTTGATCCATTTCTTTCTGACTTTGTTTTCCTTGATTACTAAGATCCCTTAAACCAATAATAGCAGTATTAATAAAAATAATGCTACTGCAAAACTGGGAATCATTTACCAATTCGCATTTGAATTCTGAACTCTTGTATTGTATTTTTTTTAAATGCAGCAGGTTTATAGAACAGAATTTGATTGTTCGATGTTTTTACATGAAAAAAATGATTCAATAAGTTAAATCAATTCAAATAGTATAATAAATGTTTAAATCATTGCTATTAAGTTGCATTCTCTAATAAAAACCATTCAAATTTCAGAAATACAACATTATTTGAAAACTCAAAATTTTCCAATTGGTGTAATTATTATTATTATTATTATTTTAAGGCTTAAACGCTTATTTAATATACTGCATTTTATTTGTTCACCTACTGCAAAGTTAGTAACAGAGGAATAATACTTATATCAGGATTTTACATAATTTTTCTCACCTTGTTTTAAAGAAATCAAAGAATTAATACGTTTAAAATTTGGAACAAAAATTGGGATAAATTAAAATGTTTAAATTGTGAATTTGCTTTTGTAAAGAATTTTGAAAAAAAGGTACATTTCGGAAATATTATTAAATTCTGCAATTCAAAGGTTTCAATTCCATTGCTTTGATATTTTATTATTACTAATATTTATATTTAATTAAGTTAAATTTAAGTTAGAATGGAGATTTTCTTTACCTCACACGCGTTTCGAAATTGCTTCAGAATTATTTAAAATATCAAATTAAAGAGTTTTTTTTTTCACAATTCACTAATTAAAAAGTTTAGTCAATGTTTAAAGAAATTTAAAAATAAAATTAATATATTTTTTAAAAAATTATTTTGTAAAAAATTTATAATGATGCAAATATTTATTTTATTTCATTCAAATTCATTTTAATTTGGGGGAAAAAAAAAGATAACGAATGTTTTTCCTTTTAAAAAACTTTTGATTAAAAAATTGATTAAATGCAATTAGTTTTAAAATGATTATAAAATTATTTTTAATAAGTTAAGTAATTTATAAGCAAGGATTCACTAAAATTCTTAAATGATACTCTTGGTACAAGACTTTGCTTGATTACTTCTTTACTTAAAGTAATATAGGGGGAATACTTATTTTAAAAATTACGATTATTTAAACATTAACAATACTTTTAATAGATATTTTACTTGACCTAATTTTGAAATTACTTTCGGCAACATTTAGAAATTTTTAAATGTTATTTAAAACATAATGCTTAAAATTGAGTTGCAAATGTTTAATCTAAAGCATTTTAAATAATAATAATAATAAAGAAAAATAAAAACCTTGAAACATTTAATAAAATTGACTAGTTCAAAAGAATCTTATCGATCTTGCTGCAAGAATTAACATAAATATACCGTTTTGAGGAAATATATAGTGAGAAAAAAAGGATGATTATTATTATCACTCTTTATATAGTTAAAAATATTATTAAACAAGTCATTTGGAAACCTTTTTTTTAATAATTACTTTTTTAAATAAGCTAATTCTCAGCAAAATCACATGGAAAGAATTTTAATTTAAAAACTCAAATATTTAGTAGCTTATAAATATTCGTGATTCTAACATGTGAAATATTTTAACTTTAAAATATTTTCTTGACGCTTAATAGAGATTTTTAGATATAAACTTTTTCCTCTTACTATGTTGTAAGAAAAAATATATTCGGCAATTTTTAGTGTGAGTATCATTTTGCAGATTTTATTTGTAGGCTGATTTTTTTGGAGATTAAACAATACTTGTTATAACCAAAAATTAACAGTTAAAAATTTGATTTGTTACACAAATATGAAATTTTCTATCAGCTCTGAGGAAATAAAATCAATTTAAAAGTGTCAATTCAAATAAAATCTGTTTTAAAGATGTGGAATTGAGATATATTTATGTGGTGGATAACGGAACTCTAACTTTAGATCCAGAATAATTACTTGAGAAAAAAAACTGCTTGAAAAAATGGTTTTCAGTTCAACATATGATTAAAAAAAAAGACTAAAGGAATTGTAAAAAAACGTATATTAGCTAAATAAATTTAAACAGTTTTTATTTTTTTAGTTGGCGAAACATGTTGACTGAAACCGAATTTTAAAAAATGAGTGAGATGTGTGAACTGGTATTATAAATTATTATACCTTTCAGAAGTATGACAAATATTTTTCTGACCTACAAGGCTTTTGATCTATTATTATTGAATTAATTTATGAAATAAATTATCAAATAAGATTTGAATAAGAAATTTTTATGAAAAGTGAGAAATAGTTAGAAGATTATTTGAAAATTATTTTATGTTTTTTTAAAATATATTATTTTTTATGTTTCAAGGATAGTCATAATAATTTATAATTCGAAGAATTTGAAAAGAAAAAGATAAAATCAAATTAGAATATTTTTGAATTCTGAATAGTTCGTCATAATTCATCTTTTTATGTTTATTTTGTTTTTATCAAAACCTTTTTTTCGGTGTTGATGTCATCATCAACCTCATTGTCACTGCATAGTGAAGACCAATGATTGATGAAATTTTTCAGTTCGATTAATAGTACATAAGGTAATTCGAAATGATGAAATAATCTTTTTTTATAGAAATTTATTCGGTTGCTTTTTTTAAACTTTATTTCATCTTGAAAAACTATATGAATGAATTTCAGGTGATATTTGAAATTTTTTATCTTTGATCTTAAACTCGTCCTTATATAAATTTCATCACTTTTTTTTTCGTATCTTAAAAAGACTTTGTATTTTTTATGATAAAAAGCTGACATTTGTCTTACAAATTTGACAGATGAATGCATTATACCTCTTCGACAAGCGCAAAGAATAATAATGAAACAGCATATCTGTTTCATGGTCGTTAAGAAAACATTCTTTTATTTCTCATACGTATATAGAAAAATACCAATGAATTTAAACAATATGTATTTAATTATAATAAACTAATAAATAGCTCATATCATTTTATCTATGAATTTATCACATCATGATTTTTCATGAATTTATTCCAGAAATTAATTATTAGGAGTTTTGTAACATTTATTTTTTTACTCATTCTAGTATTAATTTTATACAGATTCATTTAACACTCGAATGTTATATGATATTCTTATTTTATATCTAAGTACCAATGAAACCATAAATAGGGGAAAATGCTTTAACCGACTTAAATTCTCTTTATAACTTCCATTCTTCCTCTAAAAAGGCTTGATTTTAAATAGTATAAAATATATATATGTGCTAGAATATCTTTACAAGAAAAAGATTAAATTTATAAAGCTCCAAATCTTATTCAATATTAACCGCTTTCAACTACGATTATATAAAACAATTCAATTGATGCAAAACCGGGATTCAAACAATAAGATTGTTTGACAAGGTTTTTGAGACTGAAGCATTTGATTAATGCACAATGAATAAGTTTCAAATGAAGTTATGTTTACAACATGTATTCTGGTTATTGTGAAACAGTTTTTCTTTATCTGGACGATTTAATATGTTCCACTAAGTGAGCATTCAATGTTTTAAAAGTAATATGATTGACTTGAACAATTGTTCACTCAAAAATGGAAAAAAAAATATAGAAAAATACGGTAATCACAGAAGAATGAAATGTTTCATGGGACATTTATAATTAAATGTTTTGTTAAAAAGTTACGTAATTTGATGCTGAAATGTTTGAAAGAACTAGTTATCTTTAATATTGAGCATTTATATTTTAATTCATTTGCAATTTGTTACATGCAAGTTATATTTTCATTCAAATCGATAAAATAATAAAATCAAGTCTTTTTATTGTAATTATAAACTTCGGGCTTGGAAAGTGTGTCTTATTCAGTTCACATGTTATTTAAGTCTTTGCAAAATTCTTTTGAAAATTTCATTTTGAGAGCAAACACAGAAAGACAAAAATATATAAAGAAAATAAACAACGTAGTACATAATTTTTTTAATTAAATGAACATTATTTATTCAAAGATTTTAAAAGCACACATTACAAATGAATTCAATTTTTCTTTTGAAATGGAGTTATCTATTATACAATTCCTTTCCTTCTGGCAATACATTTAATAAATCATCATTTCCCACAATTAAAAGCAAATCATGACTGACATAATTGATGAATAATTCGGAAATTATACAGCTTGATAAATTGTCACCAAACTTCTTATTACAAATTGAATTGTTCTTCATTGCATATTTTTCTCATTTTAAGTGCATTTTAAACCGGCAAAAATATATCTATTTTTTTGTTCAAGTAAATCCCTTAGATTATCTATACGATCAGAGTAAAATATGGAATTTCATTCAGATATTGCCAACTTTGTATTTTGCAAGGGAAAAAAGGAAATAATTTTGGGAAAGGTTCGTATTTCTACCAAAAAAAAATATTGTCGGAAAATTGATAGATTTTATACTACTTCATTTCAAAATAACATCAAAACTTAATGTTGACACTCAACTCTTTGACATTTTTAATAAATAAAAAAAATATAAGCACCAAATTTCTTTAAGTCAAAGAGAGATCAAAATCAAACATTTAACTCGCCCCATTTTAAGAAATCAGAAATATATGACATTACATATGTTGTTAAAATGAAATTTTCCTAATTTGATCGAACTAATTTGCTTCGATAAACCTTTACTAGAATAATTTAATAACATTAAAATTGCTTTTAAAGTTCTTAACATGAACTAATTAACTAATTTGCTCTGATTAACGCTCAATAGAATAATTAAATAAAGTTATATCTGCTTTTAAAGTTCTTAATTTGAATCTAACTAAATAATTTGCTCTGGATAACCTTCATTATTATAAAATTGATAAATTTAACCTGACTTTTTTAATAGTAAAACATTAAAAAAAGGAAAATGAGTAACTGGTGTTGTGAGTACCAGTTTCGGCATTTTTACCCCAAGTTTAAATAATAAGCAGTTAGCAACCTACTCTCGACATTTCTGAATCAAGCAGTGAAGAAAACTTTAATTAGAGATAGAATCGAATGGTAACCAGTATGGCATAGTAACGTAAAAATCCGAGGTTTAACCACTAAGAGATCAAGGACACTTTTCTTTTCCAAAAGCATTAATCCAATACATTTTCTACAAAGTAATGATACACATGAATGAAATTATCCTGCAGAAACAAATTTCTCTAACTTCATTATTTCAATTAAACATTAATCGTCATTTACATTCCATAACTTTTAATCAATTGGAATTTTTTAGTATATTATCATTTCAGTTTTCGTGTGACAAAATTTTCATTTAAAGAAAGAAAACTTAGTTTTTTGAATTAAAATGAACCCTAACAGCCGACCATAAATGAAAGTCTAGAACATACGGGAAAATTTATTGATTTAAACACAGATATAATTTTAAAAATATATTACAAACTATTTTATTAAATTAATTATAATTATAATATTAAAATAATATTTATACAATTGGATAGTACTTAAACTGCTTCTAAAAACAATTTATTAATTTTGTTAATTTGAAATCAATAGTTATTGGCTGTCGCATTCAAATTATTGAACATAATTGTCATTTTACTTAAAAACTTTTCCCTAACTAATACCGAATCCTTATAAACTATTTTGATTTTATAAGGATTGTTTCAAGGCAATTTTTTTGTACATTTGTAAGACTTTATAGATATTAAATAGTAGTCCTGGATTTTATCCTTTGATTTGAGAGAAATATGTATATTTACTTCCACAGTTAAAAAATTAAATATAAAAGTGAAAATTGTAAATCAGTTTCAAGATTTTAAACATTTGAAATTTGATTTAAAAATACAAGTTAAATTTTAAAGGCAAATTCTTTAATTTGTTTATTTGCAAATATTTTTTCTAAAAGATTAATATACTTTTAATAAAGAAGAAAAAAAATGTTTTGAGGTAATGTCCCATAACTTCCATATATAAAATTCAGGGGAAATAGAAGATTTAACTAGATCGATATTATCTCGACTTTTCAAGCAATTCATTGGTGAGTGTGAGGCATCCTTCTTTCCTGCTCTTGTAGAGAATCATACTTCCAAGTCTTAGCCTCTCTCATCATTTTCATGGACGGCATATTAATGCTAATAAGTAAAAACTAATAACTAACAAATATATTGTTTCGCGTGACAAAGAAAGAACATATTCTCACATTTGGAAATATTTTTAAGAGGCCAGTTCACATCGGCTTTTATTTCGCTTTCTTATCTTAGCTGAAATCTATCGACAATGTCTTTTCTGTCGCAGAATTTATCTAAAGCAGATTATTAACGGAATTTGTGCAAGCCCACTTATCATTCTCCCCTCCCCCCCAAAAAAATAAAGAAAAATATATAAGCCTCTTACTAATACGAACTTATATATTCACATGCATTGTTAAATACAATTACAATGTATTACAGTATTGAATGTAAACATATTTGATTCAAAAAGTTTAGTACCTTTTTTTTAAAAAAGTTGTCAAATCTAATTTTGAAATCAGCAGCAGTTGTCTCAGCAAAATTTTCTGGTATATTCTCTAATAAAGGTGTTATTCTCACACACCCCCACACAAATTATGGAATATAGATAGATTCTGAACACCACGAGTGTTATGATTCCTAACTTCACATATAAGAGATTTTTAATTTCAGGCTTCTTCGTGTAATAAAGAAAACCTGCACTTGTGTATTGACCACGTGCCATCATCTAGAAATAATTAAGAATGAACGGTTCTTTGTTTTAGAGAAAATCTATCATTTTTATCAAACCTAATTTTCAATAACCAGCAACTAAACGTTGACATACTGTTAAAACACAAGTACCAGAAAGTCAAATAAGGAAGTTGTGCGTCTTTTTTCCGACCGATTAAAATCAAAATCTGACATTAAATTATAATTGTAATCGCAAGATCACTCGCCAAATTTTCTTTAAGTTTATTTAAGTTTTTACGTTTTTGAGTATTCTTTTCACAATCTCTGAAAATGTAGACCGATAGGCGATCCATCTTTCGACATATTTAGTTCAAAGTTTGATTTTTTTAAAATTAACAATTTATTTGTTAAAATTATGAATTGCATTTCATGTATCTTACGTTTCTGAGTTATCATATTCCCATGCATGCTTAAGTGCAGTCTGATAGATGGTCAACCCCTCGACAAATTTAGTTTCCTACCTGAAGAAGACCTTTATTATATATTATATAGACCTTATTATGCTAAACTTGTGAACTGAAGAAAAACGAATTATAACTCATAGTATAATTTTTTTCTGCATTGGTAACATAAAAAGAAGGTGATAATTCAATTTCTTTAAAAGAATTTCTCAAATTTCTGGCGAACTTGAGGCTCTAGAAAGTATTCAGTGATGAGTTCTACATTAGGTTTTTGAGTTCTGTTCTTTTATCACTATGGGACTGCTACAGTTAAACACATCTATGAATTCCGAAATTAGTATTCAGTAACTATCAGTTAAGCATATTTTATTGAAGCCTTGAAGAAGAAAAATCACTACAAAATTGATCAGTCATTCTTCCTCCCAAAACACCACCACTATCTATGAAAGATAATCATTAAATTCAGTTTCGCATAATTAAATAACTTTAACGGAATTTTTTTAGTTTTTCAATCTTGCAAATCTTTAGTGTTCAATCTTGCAAAATTTCGTTTTGTTTCCATAAATTAAATGTTCAAGGCTTTGAGTGTTCATTATTGTGCCCAATTTACTGAACCTATAAAAATATTACATGAAAAAGTACAAAGCAAATAAGAAAGAGAACTTCATCATGCAGAAGTTAGAACATATACATCAAAAGTATTGAGAAGCTTTTAAATGTCCATCAAAGACAATATTTCTTAATGTTTTCAGCTGTTGTTTTAATGTTTTTTTAATGTTTGATGTATGGGTTTTTTTGTTGAGCAAGAGTTACAATTAAATTTTGATATGATGATTTATTCATATATATTTATTAAAAACTCTTATACAAAATTTAATAAAATTTTTACTTTCTTATAAAAAATAATAATATACAAAGAGAATTATATATACAAAGAGAAAGCAATGCAATCTTTAAAAAAATTGTCCTTGAGAATTCGGTTGAATCTTCCCTCTTTAGACTATCTAGAGCTTGAATAATTCAATTGTTTGTGAAATAAAATAATTTGTCTGCGAACAGTATTACAAAAAACGTATCCTATACTGATGGCAGATGCGAATAATAAACTACGTGATCTTTATAGCAGAATTTAAGATTTCTAAAACAGTAAAATGAAAAGATTTCGAAGATAAATATAAAATTCATTCAGCTTATACACACAAATTTATCGTATACCATTCGTATTTATGAGCATATCATAAATCAGAAATGTAAAATTCTTTGAGGAAAATAAAATTGTGACGGCTTGCAGAACTGCGCCAGATTTTGAGTTTATAATGTCAATGCGCCAATAATTTGCCTGCCTGTATATTCAGGTGAATATGAACATAGTTACTGAAAAGAACAATGATTTAGCTAAATGAAATTTGATAAGCGAATCAATCTTGTAACCGAATTCTATGTAAAATTGTGATTTCAATTATAGGAAACAACAGATTCAAAATACATATTCGATTTTCTTTAAAGTCATACGAAGCATAAAACGAGTTACACGTTTTAGATATTGAGTGTCAAAAAAAGGAGAAAAAACTTTCTATGGTTTCAGTTATAATTCGTATTTTTTGGCAGTCAGTACAAATAGACTTTTATAAGTGAACTCTCTTGCTTAGTAGAAATGTTCAGAGATGATGCAAATCATTCATTAATCATTAATTACATTTTAAAAACGAGGCATTTTTTCATAGGCAACACGAATAAATGGCCTACTTTCTTAATCATTTCTTATTGAATTTGAACCATCAAAAGTTAATAGCATTAATATTTAAAATACGAGAATTTTTAATTTGTATAACAGAATTTCAGCCTTCTGAGGTTAAGGTTTAGTTTAGTTTAGTTATATTAACGTCCCGTTTAAAGCAACACGAGGGCTATTTTGGGACGGACTCCGTGATTTTGAACAACATTCAGCCTTCTGAGATATTAATTCCTATCACAACGACAAATTTAAAAGATAATTTATGGATTCAATTTGGCTTCTATTTTTAAGATCAATATAACTTAAAAACGTCTTTTTATGCCGGCTTAACTATAGAAGAACTAAGAAGGAGATTGTATTCCTCTTTGCTAGTAGTAGATAAAAATTTTATTTATTGTGCTAAAAATGTAAAATATTCAATCTGTTTTGTCATGGGGGCTATTTTGAAAATCTGAGCATTATTTAACTCTAATTCTAAACGCATATCTAATCATATGAAAGACAATCTATTTAAAAAATTAATATTTGCATAAGTAATAGTGGAAATTTTTTAAAATTTCCTTCATTGTTCCCGTAATTTTTACAATATCGTTTTATTTCAAAGACATTTCAGCACTAACATTTAAATTTTTTTTTTCACCTGGTCTTGGAAAAGATTTCTGCGCAGTTATACTTAATCTATAAAAGAACTTTCGAAAATTTAGTTAAAAAAAAAACTGAAATATTATTTTGGCATATTTAGTACTTTATGTTTCAATTTTTAATGTTAAGAAATAAATTTAACTTTGAAATGTAAAAGATTCGAGAAGTTTTAAATCAAAACATTGAAAGTTGAACAAAGAAGTATAAATAGTTAAGATAATGCTAAAAATTACTCGATGCTATTTTTTGCAACTAATATCGGAAAGTTTAAATTAAAATTTAATAATAGTAATAATGTTCAATATACTTTTAAAATTTATATATTAAGTTACAATTCTTTATGGTATGACTTTTCAATGCTGAAAGAAAAAAAGCTTTAATTAATTAATACAGTGAACAAAAAGGACAAATGCCAATAATTTTTCTTTGGGGATTTTTTTTCCCGTGAAGATTTAGATATTATTCCAGTTTAAACTTTAGTACTTTGTTTTTTAAATACATATTTTAAGGATATTGTAGTATATTGAAAATAAATCCTCTTTAGTTATTTTAATACGCGTATGTGTATATGAATACATTTTGAATGAAGAAAGTTTTTCTGGGGGTTTTCTGGTAGATTAAAAAAAATTTTAAGAAATTTTTCAAAAAGATAGGAATTTTATTAATTTTTATCAATACAAAAAAAAAATCTTTCAAAAGTTTTTTTTTTCCTAGAATTTTCTATAAAAAATCAGAGACACTCTCAAGTTTCCTATCTATCTACAAAACAAGATTATCAATATTTTCTATATAAAAAGATTCCTTTATATTCATTCAACCGAATAATTATTAATCCCGTTCAGTTTTCTTCGTTTTTATTTTGTCCTTTTTCTGTTAAATTCGTCTTTTCAACGAAAATTCAATTAAAATTTTCCGTTTTAATTTTGAATAGATTCGCTTAAAAATAAGATAACAGAACTTAAGTAACGCTGCGCAACTTTGAATAGCAGACAAAGAGGAAAATAATTTTAACTATATAAATATTTTCATGACATAAATTGATTTACATCATTGCAGTCAAATTTATTTTAATTTTACTTAATCATCGAATGATTGCAAAGTTTTTTGTCTGCTTAACTCAATTCAATGCATTTGTATGACTGGCCTGTGGTCATATGCACGATTGTGCAGCATATATATGATGAAAATAAACGGAACTGTCTTTTAAACATTGTTTTCTTCCCTTTTTTTCATTAATAGGCACATTTTTTATCTCATAAGGGCATAATTTTTTTAACTAAATCATAATAAATAGCTATTAAGGTAGACGAAAAAGAATTTGTAGAATTGCGCTCAAAGTTCAAATAATTTTTAAAATATTTTACAGAAATATAGTTGAGAAAGCATTTCCTATGGTAACGTGATTTTTACGTAATACTGCACCATTACGTTGAACAATTAAAATTGCAGATATTATACCCTAAGGAGCCAATGGACTATAAAAGTCAGAAGTTAAAATTTTTTAATGAAATTCAGAATTTAAACTGCTAGAAAATAATTAATTTGAAGTACCCGAATAAAACAAATTTATTACATATTATTACATTCATATATATAATATGTACCTAGTGACCTCTTTGATACATCATCCTTGGCCTAGAGGTACCACGCCTTCCACATGATCTGGGCAACCCGAGCTCGAGTCCTGGTTCGGGCATGGTTATTCTTAACTCTCTGTACCCTCTCCCTTATAAAAATGGGCTGTGCAAGTGAGCGTCATCATCATATGAACTGGAAGCCCTCGGAACCTTTACCTCGGATGCTCAGGGTTCTTTACCCTTAGAATTTACTACTCAAACTAGGCTTAAAATGGTGATTTCGTCAGCTGGTTACTCTATGGCAAGTGTCATAAATAGCAAAATTAAGATATATATTACTTAATTTCAGTCACCAACCAACTTTTATGTATGATTATCAAAATCATTAAAAAAATATAGCTTATTTAAAAGAAACGAGATTATGAACTAAAAAATATTTTTATTTCTTAACTTTCGGGATTATTAAATTTTGTTCTTTGGAGCGGAAGTCTGAAAAATGTTTATATGTTATACTTACTTTTATGTAAATATGTTTTACTTCCAGTTTTTATGAATATTTATTACATATTATTTTTTTCTTTAATATTTGTTCTTTGAAAAATTTTCATTTCTCGAGTTGGTATATAAAAACAATTCCAATTAAGATGTCGATTTATCAAACCTTTTGATAGAAAATTATGAATAAAAATAACATACTACAGGGTTTTATTACGGGCCATGCTTCTAATGCTATTTATTTTTGACGATTTTTTATTCATTTTGAAACAGATAAAAAACAGTTGCTCTGCTTAAAGGTTATTTTTCAATTTTTATCAGTTCCATTTTAGTGAATAATTCATTTTCTTAAAGCAAACTCAAATGAATGATGTTTTAAATGTTGATTAATGATAGTCAAAGGCTTTTCAGTAATTTATTCCTACCTCGTTTTGAACTACAAGGCTAGAATCACAAAAACGAGGTAATCCAGCATTTTTCGCTCACGTGAAATAAACGCAAACTGCGTTAATCAGTGATTCTTCGAAGCTCTGAGTCAATTTTTTTCTCTTTATACATTTTTGGTTGGCAAATGAAAAAAAATGTGATTGGAATTTTTATTGAGATTGTTATATAAAGTGTTCGTTTTTTTAAAAGGAAAAAACTTGCATTTTCTTTAAAAAGACAAAGAAAAATATTTTTACAACCTATATCATAATTTTTAAAAAATAATTATCAAATGGAATATTAATAAAAAATTTGAAATAGATTCGCAAAGGTATTCCTTAAAAATGGCAATTAATGTTTTAAATTAAAGAAAATTTTTAAATAAAAATTTCAGATAAATTGATTAGTAATTTATCTTTAAAAATCATTTTATTAATTTTGAAATGTACAACGAATCTTTCTTTGAAAGAATCGCTTTATAAAAACTGTAAATTAAATGTGCAAAAAATTCTAAAATGATATATAATGGGGACAATAGAGATAAAAGAAATTATTCTTTTAAATAGAAAAAGGAAAAAAAGAAGAAACATGAAAAACGTTATTTACAACTAAGCCGACAATGCCTTGTATTTTTGATGCAATTGCTATAAAATTATCTGTGATATAGTTTGATGCAATTGTGATAGAATTATAGTGATAATTATTTCATTCACGCAAAAACTACCATCATAGACAAAATGGCCAAAAAATGTCAAAAATTTAAAGCAATGTACGTGGCAATGTCAATGTACATCTAATTGTGGCATAAATTGTAACTAAGTGCCTCAAAGATTTTTAAATAATTTTAATATTCCTCTATTTTATTTTGTACCATAACTCTTCATAGGTACTCTTTTCTTATTTATGAGTATTTATTTTATTCTAAAATAATTATATTCTCATTTTGATTCGAGGACATCAGAGAATATTCCAAAGTATGTATATTATTATAAGATGCATAAACATTTTATTTTAACAATTGTTTTTCTTTCAAATTAGAAGTGTGCACAAAAGTACTCAACAATACGCGAAATAATTTTTTTTTTCTGTGTGACTCTAAACGAATTGAAATCGAATTATTCTGCTTTGATCGAATAATGCGACCGAAAAACATGATATTTATCCTTTCTTTATTTCACTTTTATCCTAATAGTCTGTATAATTTACTGTCTACTTGAAGAAATGAATTTCCATTGCTTTATTGACATATCTTGCGATCAATTTCTAATTTCTTTGACGAGGTAGAAAAAAAATATGCTGTACAAATAATGATGGTTAGAACAGCAGACGGTTTTTAATCTTTCTTGGATTTCGTGTTTTTTGTTTTTGTTTTTAATGACTTCTTAGATAAGCCATTAAAATTGCCAGCTCATTTAAAAGATAAAAAAATGAATAAACTTGAAATCAATGTAAAACTAATAAAAAAAATTTATTGTACGATGAATGCAGCTAAAATCACTTCATATCAATCCTGTGAGCGAAAACTTTATATTATCCTTAAAAAGTTCGTGATAATAAAAATAAATTTACATTTTTTTTTCAAGTTCAAGACAAATTGGTTTGTTATTATATTCAGAAAACTTGATTTGTGATTGGTTGAAAAGTTTTGAAATTCAGTCGAATTTCCTTACAAAAGCACGCATCCTGTGCGCGTTTACATGTATTAGTTTTAATAAATTCTGCTTGCGCAGACTTCGTATATGCATCATTTTTTATATAGACAATTTCGGAATATTATTATCACATTTTGAATCGTACAATATTATGTAATCTTCATTTATCAAAAGGATTAACAACTTTTACACAATTACTTAATATAATAAGCAATAATTTCACTCCAGTGTTATTTAATAGTTAGCCCATAGTTTTTAAAATAATCTTTAAAACATACAATTATGAAATAAATAATAGCCAAATGGACAGAGAACATATTCGATTTGTCATTCTAAATGCTATTTTTGTACATAAATAAATAAATAAAACAGATAGCTCAGAAGATTTCGCCTCTTCATGAAGCAGGTCATAATAGTTTCGTTCTCAAGATTAACTGATTATCAGATTAACCTGACAGTAAATCTTTGAGATTTATTCTGCGTGAACGAGTTATGCTCATTTCATTCAGCAGTAACTTCGGCGTAGCGGAAGTATAATAAGTGCTTCGTTGTCAGAGGATTCACACTTCATGCATATGACAGAGAGAAGTGGAAAAAATGCCGCATTGTGATTTAATTGACAATGAAGGGCTCAGTTGAAAATTTAGTAACTTGAATGTTTGTTTTTATCTGTAAACATGGAGCAATTTTTTTTCTTTCTGACCACTAAAATGTATTGTTGTTTGAAAAATTCTTAGGATTCTTGCAATGCCTGCAGACTCCCCATAAATTTTGTTTATAATGCCAATGAATGAATTGATTTTGGCTACACACACATACACACAAGCACACAAATATACACACATATGCACACAAATATAAGCACAGATGTGCCAACACCCTCATGTATATAACAGTTGTATTATTTATGAATATGAGAACATAATAAATATATCTACGTATATATAAATAGTTATGTGTATGTCTAAAAATATATCTATCTTTTTATAGATTTACGATAATACTACAACATGTAGGAACTTAAAAGGCTTAGAGACAATATAATTAAGTGGTTTTGGAAGAGAGGGAGATATTAATTAGAAAATGTATAAATATGAAAAGTTATAATGAAAAAAAAAAAGATATTTGCTTTGAATAGAACTACAAAGAAGAAGAAAAAAAAAGCGTATTATATTTGTTCATGCATGAAAATGAAATGTGGAAACGAAAGGACAATTGTCTTGTAAAATATGTACCTAGAGTAAAATAATAACTCGTCATATTTTCAACCATTACAAGAAAACAGGGCGAAGAAGCGATTTTGCTAAATGTTATCTAACATGATGAAATTCACGTTATCGATAACTTCGGAGTAAAAAGCCGTTGCATCTCTTTATAATGTTTTTAGACAAAGTTAAGAAGCAGGAAGATAAAACGCGTGATTTAGTAATCAATCTTATCAGTTATGAGGTACTTTGATCTTGGAAGTTTTTTTGTAAACATTCTATACGGATTTTCTACATAGAAATAATCAATTAGGAATTACAGCCATTCATTTTGAAATTAAGATGTTAGAAAGCGAAATTTGGTTTTAAATGCTGGTAAGGCAGTTAAAACCTTCGAAATAAACTTAATAGTTAACTGTTAACAAACAATATCTGATACGCTTGTTCAAAAAGGATAAAAAATTTCGGATCAACAGAAACGGTAACATAAAATGTTATGAGCTTTTGTGAGGGGTTTATGCAACGGACTGTTCAAGATGTTGGATTTTCCAAGATTTACGATCAAATCATAAAATATTCAGAGTCAAAGCTTGATATTTTGATGCTGATAACTAATCTTACAAAATATTATGCACAATATGCACAATATGGTAAAATAGTATGCAGGTAAAAGAAAAATACAAATTATTCCATAGACGTCGAAACAAAGCGAATGAAAACTAATGAGGCTGTTTTAATAAAATATTACAAAATTGACTCTGGTATCTTAATAAAAAAGCTTTTTTTTTGCTAGACTTTGCATTTTTTTGTTACTTATACTTTTGCCAGATATCAATCAATGGAACTGCAAAAGAAAAAAAATCTAGTTTATTTTAAGAAATTCGGCAAAAAAAAAAAAAAAAAAAAAAAATCAAATTTCTTAAATAGATAATAAAATTGTGATAATCCTTCACAAAAAGTGCCCGTCGAATATCAAATGCCATTTCTATTAAATTTTTTCATAGCTATCAGCAAAAGGAAGTACGAACTTTTTTTTCTTTTTAATATTAAAAATGAAGCAATCATTGCTCAATAATTAACTACTGTTCATGATGAACTTTTATCTCTGTTAAATCGCTTTGCTTAAATAAAAAATTTTAAAAGGCCAGTTTTAATAAAGTAATTTTTTTTATATAAATGTTTATCTTTCATTATATTTAATATTAAAAAACGGCACATGGATGCATTGCAATTAAATACTGTTCTTGATGAATATTATGATTCCTATTTACTCTGCTTAAGATAAAAAGAAAGCAGTCAGTTTTCATAATGTCATCACACTTTAAATTCCCTTTAAATAAATATTTATCTTTCATTTCTTCATTCATTGCTTTTGCCACAATATATGTCTTAATAATACACATTACATGGATTGAATTTATTTAAGTTATAATATGAATATAGGTGCTTTCCTCTCCACCGTCGAGTTCTGTAACTAAATGAAGTATAGTAGATCACACAAAAAAATCTTTCAACATATTCATGATTCAGACGTATTTGAGGACAGAGTAAAATGCATTTTGCGTTTTCTAAAGTTAAATTTTATTTCATTATAAATCCAAAGTCATGAAATCAAGAAGATTTTCGAATGCAATTTATTTCTAAATTTTAAATGCATAATTGATATTAAGCTATGACAATAACATTAAAATTAACTATACAATTTTGTGAAAGTTTTTATTAAAATAGTTTTACTAAAATAGTATCCCAAATATTTTCTGTTTCGCGGGGCATAATCTGTTATTAGTTGTGAGCTAATTTAAATTTACTTTCGCATCTGTTTATTCAGAACCAAATAAATCAAGAATTATAAAATCAATTGGTAACTGTACACCCATATTTATAGGCTCGCATACACATATACGCAATTTTTTTAGAGTTCTGATAGAACGTTTTATCAGTTCAAAATAATAATAGCGTTTAAATAATGTTTCTTGGAATCTGAAAAATAATAGAATCGAAGTTATATAATCGATAATTTTATTTGTTGGAATTGAAATTTTTTATTTACATAAGACATTATGTGAAAAAATCTTGGATTGTTTGAAAGAGAAATATTTTACGCTCACTGTTTTCACAAATTTATCGTGTTATTGTATTGTTAGTCTTATTTTATTGTTAGCTTTCATATATTTAGATCTTAGATACTTATGCAATATGTTTTGTATTTAATATGGAGTAAAGAATGTCGCTTGGACCTCTTCTTATTCAATGATTAGGTTTAAAATTTGATACTGTTTCATAATTTTGATATAAAGATCAACTACCAGATAACATTTATATTGATTGTTGTTTTGGGGCCATCGAATTCTTCTATAAGAATTCGATGACCCCAAAACAACAATAGATTAATCAAAAACTTTTCTATAAAAGCAGATAGACTAAGCTAAATAGCTGAATTTTGGCTGAAAAAACCATGTGTAAAAATTTAACTGCTTAGCTCGTTGTGCAATTGAGCCACAGCATTCACATTTGCACATTTAGAAATATACAGACAATGAAGTTTTTAAGCGTTTGAACTAAAAATAGTAAAATAAAACACACTAAAATATGATTAGCTCTTCATTATTGAACTAAGGTAAAATAAAGAGATCGATATTCAGTGAACATTTTGAGAATTTGAATCAAATTTTGTATAATAAAATTTATCTCTGTAACTAGCTTCGTTGTTAAGCTACGGCGTTAGCTATGAATATGTATGGAGATCGATAAATAATGAACATTTTGAGCGTTTAGCTCCAAAATCTGATACGGATCTATATATTTCTTGATCAATTAGTTTATTATAGCGTCAATGAAATATATGTATCAATGGAAATTATGTGAATTTCTTTGCAACATTGATACATATTATTAAAAATTATTCAAAAAATATTTATCTAAAATTGTGATGGTTCAAGAAATTGATTTTGTAACACAATTAAATTAATGTCATTGAAAAAAATCATTTTTTTTAAATTTTAAAATGGTATGAAAATTATCTTTTGTGTTGGAAAGTTTTTAATCATGGGTAAACGCCAAGATTTTGCTTAATTTTGAATTAATTGAAATTCCAAAAAAGTCGAACGAAAATGCCTCTAAGTGAAACAGTCTCGCATTTTCATTATTGTTAGGCTGAAAAGCAAAATCGGTTAAGGAAAAGAACTGATTTTAAAAAGTTCATTATAATTATCTTTAATTTTCTTAATTGCTAGTTAAGAATTAGCAAGCAGAAGTCCGAGTTTTAAAAGTTTTGAATTTTGGTAATTCTAACTTACATTTGATTTCCACCATACTTAAAAATAACGAATAACCTGCAACAGTACATGATAATAAAATCATTTTTCAAGAACACTTCCATCAATTATGATAATACTAAAAAATATTTTCATCTGCATGCAAACAAAATGTTGAGCATGTGAAATTAATATCTGCAACCAAAAATGAGCCTTTCTCAGTACATGAATGTAACTCTAAAATTATTATCCAAAAATGATAGCATCAATTATAAAAACATTAAAATGATTAGATATCTTTAGATTTCCTAAATTTATATGAAATGCTATCCATCTTTCTATTTCTTTAAATAATATCCACTATCATTACTTAACAAACAGTGTTTCGTAGTTGCTCTATCTTTGTAAACTTCTAGTTAAATGTTAAAGGAATATTTTAAAATAGAAGGTTAAGATTTAAATGATTATATTTTCATCAAACATTTTGATTAAATATATTTTTTATCATTCGTGTATTATTTCTATCAAATGAAATATGTTTATTTGGCTAATATCTATTTGAAGGCAAATTTATCTGCACGGATAGATGCAAGTATTGCTTTCTCCTTAATATTGTTAGAGGGTCTTGTGAATAATTTAATTTATTATTTTCTAAAATTTTATTAGAAGGTCATTGAATCACTCCTTTATTTTTTATGTATTATTTATCACAATACCTACTTCCTTTTTGTTATCTATTTCATACATTTAATTGAATGATCTGACATATTTTTCTATAGTGAAAATGTAATCAATATCTCTGGTCATGCATTTTTAAGCAACTTCTCCAAATCTAGTCTTTTTTAGTATAAAAATTCAAGCATTTATATTTGTATCAACTACTTACGTTTAATAATTATCTATTTCCCAAATATGTAATATTTTATATAAAATTATTACCTCTTCAAAACAATTACTTTCCAGCTCAAATAATCAATCAAATTTTACAGAAACATTTCAAAATAAGTTGGACAAGATTCATAAAATTTAATAACTTTCATAAATTTATATTAACGATAAAGATTATTAGTTTGTGATGAGAAAAATCCAAAAATGGTTTAACAAAATGCGTAAGGTACTAAACGATACAACACACACACACACACACACACACACACACACACACACACACACACA
>JAPMOQ010023272.1:342437-367641 GCA_026543055.1 Argiope trifasciata
TATAATTTATGAATAAATGCCTAGAAAAGGTACTCATTAGTAGGGCTTAATCAAAAAAAAAAAAAAACTGAAATAAATAACAAGAATTATTAAAAAATATTCACATGTAGAAAGGAATTTAAAAGGAAATCCATTAATAATAGCATGTGCAATATTTTGAAGAAAAAAAAAGGAGGTTTTACGAACATAACAGATAATGTGCACCAAACGTCGTAAAATACACCTGTTCTGTATGAATATCGAAGTCTGTTCTCCTGACCACACCTGTGGCGTATCTATGACTATTAAAAGTGTCCTTTTCAGTAGAGGCGGAATTTCAGAATTAAAAAAAAAAAGCAATGTGAATGGAATCCAACAACAATACAAAAATATTCAAAGAATATTTAACAATGGAGCTCAGTAAATACCAATTACTCCAAGTCCTACATATAACGAACGGTAGTAATAATAACAATAATAATACGAAATAATTAAACAGAAACCTCCTCTGAGGTAGAAACGAACCAGGATGAGAGATTCAACCTAAAGCAGAAAATAAAATAAAAAAGAATCTATTATCCTTAGGGAAAACGGTTAGAATATGATTTATGCGATAAGTAGCCATAATATTACGGGTACCTTTAGGAGTGTAAGGAGCATTCTGGTATTAAAAAATAAAAATTGAAATACAATGACGTCCGGAATCCCTGACTCAGTAGCCGGACTGCAGATCAAACGCTTTTGTCCCTTTGTTTAAACTGTGTTGATGCGAAAATTGATATGCGCGCTGACTTCTCGCGATTGAAACCTTTTCATTATGGCCGTTGTTGTAAATATGACTCTTTTTTTCTTTTTTACTGCGCAGACTGTCATTATTGCTGTCATTTTTTTGCTTTGCGTGGGAGCTACCAGGGGATGCTATAAAAGGTTTCCACTGGCTAGTTATTTCCGTGGAGAGGTTCTTTTTTTCGCGCGGTCTATCGCGATATGAAATCTGTGGGGTCCGGCTGGTTGTGAAAAAGAGATTTTCAGCTACCGCATCTGTAAAGATCCGGGATTTATTCAAAGGGCAGAAATCTCCTTTTTCTAATGAATCGCTGTCTAACGAGGTGGTTTCTCCGAGTCTGACAGCTTCTTTTATCCATGTAGAAGTGAATGTTTACTATAGCGCGGATTCAGAAGCAGTGGAAGGCTTTAAATTCGAAATATTGTCTGCTCGCTCGTTTCAAGTTTACTGCTGAGTTTGTAGTAAATAAATTGGAGTAATTATGAAATGATTTAACTTTTAGGGGAATATCCGTCTTTAGATTGTTAAATAAAATTTTATTCTTAGCTTTTGTAAACTATGATCCTATGGAATAGTTGAAAATTCAACATCGACAAAAAATTATAGCTTATTAGTAAAGAAATATTTCGATAATAATAATAATATCTGAATAATCTTTATCGTTGCAATTTCCTGTAACTTTATTCATAAAGTGAATGTAAATATATTGATTGAATAATTTTTAATGAAATTTAAGTAATTATTAAAAAGGCAATGGCAGTAACTTGTGCTTAGAATTAATTTTTTTAAATAAAAATTGAAACATTCAAAATTAGTAAATTTTTCATTAACTTCAGTTTACGTATAGTAACATTTTTCATCAGTTTTATATTCACAAGAACTAAAATTAATGCTTGTTGACTGCATTCAAATGAAAAGTTTCTTTAAATATAAATTAAACTAATACTTTCAAAGTTTACTCTTTAAACTATAAATCTTATAGTCAAAAATTTTAGAATGAATGCCATTTTAATTTTAACACGCAATGACAGTAAAGAAAAATCTGTTAAATATTTTTAATCATATAGTCGCGAATAAAATTTATATATTAATGAATTGGAAGAATTAAGTTTTCTTTACGGGTTTTTCTTACTTTAATTTATAAACTGTCTTGAAATTTTAATTTCCTTCTAATCTAGCTTATCTAAATAACCGAAACACATACACAATATAAAAAATTCCTTTCATTTGTAAATTCATTTTTATATACATACACTGATCTAAGAACTTTTTAAAATTTAATAACTGTACTGAAGAGTTTTTTAAATTTATATACTTAATCAACAGTCTCAGTTTAATTTAAAACAATGTTTTGTTTATAATAATAAATGAAACTACAAATTATCCATAATTAAGATAAATGACAAAAAAAAAAAGGATTTAGAAATGTTGAGAAATGACAGTTATAACAATTTCAATTTATAAAACAAACTTTTAACCACAATAATTGGGATCAATAGTGAATAATTTTGAATAACCATACAGGTGCACTAATTTTTTTCAACGATTTTATATTTTAAAATGCGTACTTCCTTTAAAGTTCTCTAAGCTCTAATCTTATTCTTGTGACTTTTCAACAACGGTTTCAAAGTGACAAGCTAGAATGCTACAATTGAAATTAATTCTAGTATTGACTTTGATTTTGACCTTGTAAATTCCCAGCGGGTGTTAGCAAACGTATAATCAAACTGAAAGCCAGAAAATTGATTTCATTATATTTTTTTATGTGTTTTTCCATCTGTTATATAAGAAAATTTTATATGCTGAAAAAAAAAAGAACTCAACTGACTTTTTATGAGAAAATTAATTATCAATAATATATTCAATGTATTAACATTCTGTCATCCTATTTCTGAAGCTTACTTCTATTTCTTTCTTTATTTTTCTCAATAAAGGAATTTTTTTCCTAAATTTTAAAGCAAAGCAAAGCTTTCCTTTTTACTTTTTTTAATTGACTGTATGTAATGTGTAAGGTAAAATGTTTCAAGCGTGTAAAGTATAGTATTTCAAATATTAAATTTATTATATTTTTAGTTAATTTATATATTAATTCTATTATTTTAGCTAAAATTATTTGTTTAAAAATTGGGGCTCTAACAAACATATTTTTAAAAATATAATAAAAATATTCTTTAGTGTGCTGATTAAGTAATATCTTATTTTAAATGGCAAATATCTGTTAAATTCTTACTTTCTTAAAATTCTTTTTGAGGTACTAAATATACGAAAGAATTATTGAAAATTTTAAAGTAATTCAATATTAAATTAAATAAACGAAAATATTCCATTCTTAATAATTTAATCATTTTCCCTAAATTTTGTAGCCAGGGATTGCAGCAAGTTGGCAATACATAAAACTGTTACCAGTCGCATGCCTAGGAAACCACATGATACATGTTTCTAAATTCTAATTTCTACAAAAGAGTTAAAGGAAATAAGGACTACTATTTTTAATGTCTCAAATATATCTATATCTATTACTTTTAAATTTACTAAAATGATATTGAGAGTTATTCATAATGCAGTAGCATAGTTAAGGTAAACAATATATTAATTTTTTTTTCTTTCTCCATTCGATATAAATTACTATTTTATCTTCATGATGCCCTTTAAGACTTGCTCTGGAGCATTTATGATCTACTCTAGCATTCCTTCAGTTGTCATAGCTAAATTTCTATAAAGGGAAAAAATCTGCATTTGGAAGTTGGGGTAATACTACACCTGTTTAAGACTGATGCTCAAATAATCTTTATTCCCCCTATATTTTTTATTCTGCTACTACAGCTATTGTTTAGCAAATTATAAAGCACATGGATTTAATAATTCAGAATAACTGTTGTTTAAAATAGTGTAGAGATGTGGATAATGTTCATTTCTCTTCGCTGAGGTTAGTATTAGGTTGGTGCGTATGAAATGTCGGATTCTTAAGTGATTGTATAAAACTGCATATCTTTCTTCAAAAGCTGTTTATTCAATCAAAGTATGCTCCATTCGCTTCAATACACTTCTCCCAACGAGATTTTAAAGCGTAGATGCCTGTCTTAAAAAAATTTTGGTCTTTAGAATTAATAAACTCTGATATCGAGTTTTTTAGACTGTCTTCATTTTCATAGTGTTTGCCCCTTAAAAACAGCTCTAAATGCTTGAAAAAATGAAAATCGGTCGGCGAGAGATCCGGTGAATAGGGTGGATGCTGCAAAACTTCATATTCCAGTTCGTTCCAGCTTATTTCGCTCTGTCAGTGCGTGCGGTACCCACTTGTCCATCTTCTTAACCTTGCCAATCTCAGAAAGGTGTCTCAATATCGTTGTATGGTCAACTTTCATCCTGATAGCAAGTTCCCTCGTGGATACGGCTGGATCCGCTTCCACTAGAGCCTTCAGGTCATCATTCTTCACAGACGTTTTGGGTCTTCCGCGCGGCTCATTTTGCAGTGAAAAATCGCCAGTCCAAAATTTTTCGAACCAACGCTGCACTTTCCGATCGTTAACCGTATTCTCCCCAAACGCTTGGTTTATGTTGCGTGCAGCTTTTGCAGCACTATTACCAAGTTTGTACTCATATAAGAAAATGACGCGAATGTCGGCAGAATTCATATCGGCAATAAACTCAAAAGAAATAACAAAAGGGAACACCTTCGAGAAAACCTATTTTGCTGAAATGAGTCTCTGGCAATGGACAATACGACTATGAATGAGGTTATGCCAAAGACAAAAGTATAACGAAAACAGGGAGACAAACGTCCGCATGTAAAGAGAATCCGACATTTCATACGCACCAACCTAATACTTTGGCTTATCTGTTCAAAAATAAAATACAGTCGATTCCAGTTAATCAGACCACATCGGGACGTGATCATTTTGGTCCTAATAGCCGGCTGGTCCGATTACACGAACATGCCCTATGTTACAAGACTAGACATGCTATAAGTAATATATTAAAATGTCATTATGACCTTTATTGTGCGGTACACGCGTATGGCAAACATACAAACAAGAACTACTGTTGCCTATGAACTTTATTCATTGAAAAATAAATTTACAAACAAATTCTTCGAAACGATCTACATGATACTCAGCATGCGAAGCAGAATAAAAAAAAAGTTCTTATCAAATTCAAGTCAACGTTTGAAGAACTTACTACCGAGCTGCCCGTTCTAAGAAACAAAGTGCTTGCTCACCTCTCACTAGTTCTTTTCCCTTTCGGACTTTCTGCTGTACACAGGCGACTTGTGGCTTCTTTTTCATCTTCCCAGCCACGTTCTTTGGTCCGTTTAAACGGAATTTTGGTTCAAATAAGCGAATAATATTAGGCTTATGTACATAGGATTTGTTTCGGTTATTTGAGATTTGGTTCGAATAAGCGGCTGGTCCGATTATCCGGTGGTCCACTTAACCGGATTCGACTGTATATATACCAATACATTACTGATATTATGTACAATAAGCACTTTTACTTGTACCTTGAGCTTGAATTCCCATTTGCGATATTAACATTTTTAAAAATACTATGAGGCGAGATGCATTACTTTCTTCCTTTTTTTATTTTCCGGCACATGAAGTATAGAGAATGTATTGTACTCATAAATAATAATAAGAAATGAAGTTCGAGATTTTGTCGAATTTTCACGTTTTTTATCTCACTGAATTCAAAAAACACATTTTTGGTTTTATAAATATCTGTGACAAAGATAACTAAAAAAGATAGAAATAATTTAAAAGAAGATATCTTTGAGCTAGATGGATAAAATTTGTAATATTATCTTTAAACCAAATTTGTAGGTCTATAGAGTAGATGTTACGGTCAATGTCAATAATTGGTTATTATTAATAATGACTGGTCGTTATTTATAATAGCCAAACCGATTCTTATTAATTACGACAAGTTATTATTAATAATACCGATTATTATTAATAATAACCAAACCAATTATTATTAATAACAACAGATCATTCACATTGACCGTAACATAGACTTTTATCAAATTTGGAGCCAAATCCAACAAGCGGTTGACTATTTGTCGATCTACATTTTCAAAAGCATGTAAACTCAAAAAAGCGAAAACGTATCAAAATATATCAAATTTGATGCGAGATTTTGCAGTTTTTTGTAAAATTTTTGGTTTCAATTTGTTTCAAAAAAAAAAAAAATCATGTCTAAAACAAAAATGCACCCTTATTAGAAAATATAAGAGAAAGTTTTGGGGAAACCATTCTTCTGGTTTAAGCAGAGAAAGTCGACTCCCTTTGGCTTAAAAATTCGTCTTGCTCACTGTCGCTAAGAATTAAAAAAAACATCTATATCTCTGCTTGATTTATTTCTCGTGAAATTTCATCCGCCTAAACATTACCAGGGCAGATGAAATGTGACCAGACCGTGATTCGCTTCCGATTGCCGGTTTCGCATTGCGGACGCCACAAAAGAGTTCTGTCAGTCGAGGAGGGGATGTTGCGCGTGTTCCACAATGGAACGCTGGGGCGGTCCCCATCCTGTATACTCAACACGTGGCCCTTTTTGACAGCATTTAGGAGGAATTGTTCTTCGTGACAGAGGGTGAATGGCGGAGGGTGGAGCCAGTGGGTGTTCGGACTGCAAAGGTCGGGCGGGTGTCAAACGGCAAACCAGCAGTGCATGGATGATACAGGATATGATGCTGATTCAATGCAGCGAGTGTCTCAATCGATTATATCTACTTGTATTCGCTTTTTATTCAATTATAAAAAAGGATGACAAATCGTGCAGATTTTCTCAATGCTATGATGCTTTTAGACTTTAAGAAAATTGTGAATGCCCATATTGTTCCAAAGTAGCATAATAGAAAATGTGTCAAGCGTGTATATAAAGAGATGAAGGGTCACGTTTCTTTATCTTTGATATTATTTCTCATAAGTCATTTAAAAACAGGTATAATTGCTTTTTGAATACTTATATAAATTTGGACGTTTTATAATATTCAATATACTTTATTAAATAAGTTTAACTTGTACATATTTGCTATAAGAAATGTATTCAAACACTTTAAGAATAACTAGATTTAATTATCTTTTATCTTAAACATGCTTCGGCACATACTCTGATTTGAAAATTCTGTATGCGATACATTTATTTAATTAAAAAATGAAGTATTTATTTAATTAAAAGAATGGTATAAAAAAAGTCACCGTTTGATACTTATGGCACTTACCATAGATTATCTCGCTGACGAAGTCAATGATTTTAGCCTAGTTTGTGCTGTAGCTTTTGAAGGTGATGGCCCCTGAGCACTCGAAGATAGAAGTCTGACTTTTAGCTCATATGAAGATGACACTCACAACCCCTTTTTATATTGGGAGTAGGTGGTTTTTTCACACACCTCACAGATAGAACACAGAATAATTAACAACCATGCCTGAAGCAGGATTCGAACTCGGGTTGTCCAAATCACGGGGAAGATGCACTATTCCTAGACTAAGACGCCGGCAGACATCTTTCAATTACTATAAAAAACTGAAATAAGATATTTAATTCAATCAATCTTTTTTAAAATTCTTAGTAAGGGACACATTATTATGGGTCTAGATCAGAAATTAAAAGAGTCGGCATAAATATAAAATTTAATTTATTCCACTTGGAAGCAACACGGGGAATATTTTGGGACTGACCCTCATACATTGGAGCACTGGTTAGCACAAATATAAGAATATTTACCCCATGCCATGAAACAAGCTAGAATTGCATATCGTTACAAACGAAATGATGATTTTCAGAGAAATCAATAACATCAAATAAAGTTTTGGAACTAAAGTAAAATAAATTATATTGATTTTGTAAGTTTATTATTCTTCGTGAGATTGATACTTGCTGGAGGAAATATAGAAGATAAAATTGAAACTCTCTAAGAGAGAGATATTAACAATAAAGTTAGGAAAGTTGCAAAAAATTACAGCAAATTAACTATTAAAATATAAATTATATATAAATAATTTATCGAAAGTTGTGATTAGTCATTTTGGCTCAATGGCAAAAAGAAGCAAAATATGTTCCATGATTTCGCATTCTCAGCCAAGAATTAGTGAAGAAAATCTTTGAATTCATCAATAAAATGATTGATTAAAAATAAATGAAAAAAATTATTATTTTAAATAAGATAAAAATGTTCTAATAACATGCATTAAAATTTGAAAAATAATAGCTGAATTAGAAAAAAGATACAGGAAGTTTAGTTTTTTTATACTCAGTTAATCATAATTTAATAATTTAATTTTTTATGGAAAACATTTATAAAAAAATTTAAAATTTAATAAATTTTTTCATATGATCAAACCAATGTCTTTATTCTGACAATTTTTTTATTAAAAAATAGTATCTTGCTGTATGATAAAACTCCCATCTTTTGAAGTCTTGGGCTAAGGTATCTTTTTCGGGTTTGAATGTACATCATAAAAAAAAGAAACTTATAAAAATTGTGAAGAATGACACTGTTGTGAAAACCCTTTAAAATATGTTAAAATAATATGAAATCAAGTCTTGTTATAAACACTTCCATGGGGTAGAAAAAAAGACATCGTATGAGAAATAATAGCTGAATTAGAAAAAAGATACAGGAAGTTTTTGTAATTTCTAGGGATACAGAAAATTTAAGCGAGTGACCTCCCCCCCACCTCAAAGTTTCCTCATATACTCTTTAACCAATATACACTTTTGTATTATGAATCGCATATCATTGAAGAACTAAAAAGCCTATTAGCAAACGGTTTTTAAAAATAAATCGATAGAATGCAGTTTACAAAAATCAAAACTCAAAATGCGTATTTTGAGCAAGACCGGAACCGCAAGTTCACGTATCAAATTTTATTTATTTATTCAAATCATTTCATTTTTGAACTATCACACCTACAGATGAACAAAAGTATAGGAAGATAAAAAGTCAAGTTCTTGATGGACTTCTTTCAAATTTTGATACTGATCTACATTTTAGGTGCTAAATTTTTGCACCAAATTTGATCTGGTTACCTCTTTTTCTTCGATGGCTATCTTGTAACCTTTTATTCGAACAACCTGATAGACAGATTTTCTCTGAATATTTCTTTCAAAATTTTATAGGAATCTGCAAATTGAATGTCAAGAAATTATATCAAATTTCATTTTCGAGTTCAAAATGCTTTTGATTTATCATTGTGATAGACAGATACACAAACATAATGCCAAAACAATATATCTTTAGGATTCAGGCAGATCGGAAATGTGCAGAAAATATAGAGCTCCATTTCTTTTACAGTTGCAATAATTTCTGTTTGCATAGTTTGCATCTGAGGAAATAAAAATGTTATAAAATTTTCTGACATCGGCATAATATACATAAAAAAATCATTTGAGATTAGACAGAAATAGTCTATGAAAGTTATAGTCCATTGTTAACTCGATTTTCATGTTTCTGCATCAGTTTAATCATATTATTGCAATATATGCTTAGAAACTGCATGAGAGCAGCCAAAAGGTTCTATGAAGGATTTTAAAATTATAATTCATGCTTTATTTTTATAACATAAAAAGTTATAATTAGAAAAATTGTATACATGAATATAAAAAGTTTTGCTGAATTTTTAGTTCTTTTTTATGCATATCTGAAAGAAAAAAAAATTAAATATTGTATAACATAATTTCGAACTTTTTTCCTGATTGAATAAATGAAATATGAAACATTTCTTTTACATGCAAACGAGATTTTTCGATTTCAGTTTTGAATATATGTTATAATTAAAATGAATAGTATCGAAAGGTTTTCTAACTGTCTCACGAGTAGAATTAGATTGCTAGTTTATGTAAATTCACTTTTGCTACTTCATAAGTAAAAACAGTGTTGACCATTTAGCATTAAATGAAGAATCACCTTAGATTAACGTCGACATTCAAAAATTTCTTTTAAATTACAAATATGGAATGATTAATTTAATAGGAAGCTCAAAGTATAATCTCGTAAACTAACTAGAGCGAAATACCAGTTATTAATTATAAAGATTAATTTGAAGGGCAGTGATTATTTTTCTTTTAATAATGCATAAACTTCCTCTCTTCATTAAATCTCAAAGTTTTTACATGCATATTTATTCAGCAAATATTTATATTACAAAAATGAAAACTGCTATAAAATTTTACGTAGTTTTTAAAATGATTGATGCATAAAAACTGATTCCAGGTATTTTCCTAATATTTAAAGCAATAAAACCTTTTTGGAGACGTGTCTGACATGTTATCGGAAGAAAATTATTGCGAGGTCATTTTAAAATTCAAAACATTATTTATCAGGTATGCTTGGTTTGATTTCTATTGTCTTTTGCTCGGTTGCCCATAATAATTTTAAAGGATTTTTTTTAACATAATGATTATTTTACATTATGGATTGAATGTTTATTTACATATGAATTATGAATGTTTATTAACAAATATTATTGAGATTTGATTGAATTAACTGGAATCTCAATATACACATAAAAATTCTCTTTGCCAAATTTTATTTATCCAGCTTTATTCATTTTGTCTATTGTCTTAACTTATGCTCGAACAGCTGGACAAATATACTTCCTCTCAATAGATTTTACTCAAAGTTTGAAAGAAGTTTCCAAATTTAGTGTACAGACTTTATGCCAAATTTCATTTCATATTCTAAAAATGTGTTTCTCAAATTTATGCAATGAGGAAATTCTTCAAAATCTAGAGTTCGAAGCTTTGATGATGACTAACTTTCTCCATACTATGTATACAAGAAAGTAAAAAAGAATTATATGAACGTCAATAGGACTGTAACATTAAAATTCATCATAGATCCCTTTCAAAATTTTGGACAGTTACAGTACTTCTCTACACATACTTTCTTATACGGAAGGAAATGATTAAGTGTAATTTGGTTTTGAAATAATTGGAAATAATTAATTCTTACGAACAGAGTATAATTTCATGCATTTAAAAATTATTAGCGCTCATTCCATAAAATTAAATTTTAATTAAAGTTATGATTTCATTTGTTTTTAAAGTCTTGAAAATTTTAAGTTAATTAAAAATGTAATTGAACATCAATTTACCTATCAATTTCATTTTTAATTTCATTGCGCATTAACTATTTCTCCAAAAGCTGTAATAATAATTACACAACAGTGTGGACATGTTGATAAAAAATGCTTTAATAAAGAAATATACTTCTCAAAATTCGAAAATGTAGTTAATATCTACCATAGGCTAAAAACTTACCAAACGTTTTATTCCATTATAATTATTTTTGCTTTTTCCTTCTTGTAAAGTTAAACAATAGGTTTTTTTTTTTTGAAATTTATTTATGACAAGTTTCCGTATCAGCTTTAGCAAATATAATAAACTTTCTCTTATTAGGAATATAGATATTGTAGAATTTAAAAACTCTAATAAAAGTATCTTGAATATGATGAGCTTATATTTGGTTTGTAATGAAGATACTCAGTCTTAAGCCTAATATTAAAGTATTTTTTTAAAAAAATAATAATTAATATGTTTTGCTTCCTACCATAACTTACGATATTTTTTTATTCAATTATATGATTATTTCAGGCATTTAGGTCTATAATTACAGGATTTTTGCTGTAATTTTGTTTCTAAAGTATCTTTTTAATCAGCTTTAAAACTGATTCCGCATTCTTGTTTTTAGCTTATATCTTAAATCAAATAATTACAGGTACAATATAGATGTGTATAAAGGGATATAATTACAATTTTGAGAAAGATGGAACTGGAATTCAAGTTAATATAGTAAATATATTGTAATTTATGAGAATATACATAATGTATTTTTTCACTGTACATTTGTAGTTAACTGTATTAATTTCTCTCCCTTAATTCAGCTGTAATACTAAAATTCAACAATAAAATTTTTTGTTAAGATTTTCATTCAGTTCGAGGAATTTAAAATTGTATTGAATTTTATCTGTGGTCCTTGAATAATTTTTATTATTTTTTTATTTTTTGGAGTTCTTAAAATGACTGGAACAAACATTTGACACAAAACTACACTTGTAGTCACAAAATCACTTACCAAATTTGATATATTTAAGTGCTTGCGTTTTTAAATTATCGCTTTTACATGCTTCTAAAACTACAGACCGATAGAAAGACAATTTTAATTGGATTTGGCACAAAATTTGACGAATATGCACTATAGATTTTAAACCTGCGCGCCGAATATTATTTATGTAGCTCTCTTCGTTTTGTAATAATTGTGTTAAATTATATTCGAATAGTAGGACAGACAAACTTCTTAAGAATGGACTATTCTGAAATTAGGTGCAAAGAACGTACACCAAATTTCATCCTTTTCTTTCCAAACTTTTTCTAGTTACTTTTGACACAAATATTTATAAATCAAAAAATATGTTGTGGTGTTTTAATTTAGATAAGTCTAAATCAAGAAGCTACAATTCAGATACTGCGAATATTACAATACAGAAGCTCAAAATCTCGAGTTAAAATTTTTTCACGATTATAACACTTTCCCTATACATAGTATAAGAGAAAATAAAAATACTGTTCCATAAAAATCAAAATTTGATTCAATCATACAATTAGAATTAAAAATGTACTGGAATTTCAAAGCTTAAAAAAGGATGATTTGAGATTATTCATATTTACATAGATTTTTTAACAAACGAAAATGCTTTATTTTAATCATTACGATAATTTAACAAAAATCTAGTTCCCATTCTTCATAGGTAAAGAGTAAAAAATTTGCTTATCACATACAAATATATTTTGAAAGTTTATAATGGCAAAATTATTTGGACAGACTTTTTACCATAAAATAATTCGTACCTTGTCTATAGGGATTAGTGTAATTCAAATTTTAAAACATTTGTTGAGATGGTAATATTAATAAATCCAAATTAAAGTGAAAATAATCTAATATTTTCATATTCCAAACAGGATAATTTTCAGAAATCTTATATTTATGCATCGATGACGTATCAACATTTAACAAAAGTAATTTCAAAATACTCGAAATTTTGAAAAGATACTGGAAAACAAATAGATGAAATGAATGAAACGTCTAAATTTCAATAATATTTCATAGCAGACAACTAAATGTTTTTATTTATCAAAAAATACAGAGGATGAACGTAAATAGAAACAAATGTTTGAAGTACTAACAAATGGATTGACGATGAAATATACAACTAAACATCTACGTGTAGAAACACTACATTACTAAAAATTAGGTTTTTCTTTAAAGAAAATTCAAAAAATCAAAGAAAGTAAACAATGAGTCTGGTAAAAAATTTTTAAAACAGGGGAAATTGTATTGATTTTTGAAAAAACAAAGTTCATTATCTAAAGTAGAATAGGAATTATTCGTATAATAATATTTCGTAATACTTTTCGTATAGGAATATTTCGTTATACTTTTTCTTTATAATACGTTTTTTTAACGGAATGTAAAATTTTCACGGAATGATTTTTTAAAAATATCACTCGTAGTTCTTAGTTTTTAGGACAAGTTCATCATATTTCTCTATATGTTTAATGCATGCACTATTTAACTAATGGAAAATATGCATTGTTTCAATATTTTGTTTTTAATAAAAGTAACCAAATTTCACTATTTCTAATAATATTTTTCAGATTAATAAAAAATTTAAAACTTGCCAAAAGATTATTTAAATATTATGAAAATAACATATTTAACTTATATAAAAATTTAAATGCTTATCGATAGTAAATTTTCAGATAGCATATAATAAAAATGGAAATTTAACATTCTTAGCGTAGGAATGGCAACACGTTTTATAACATTTCAGAGATTTTGATTTCCCACAGCAGATAAAAACTATCTACTACATATATAAATACATGTAGCAGATAGTTTTTGCTTGTAGATATACATATCTAACTATATCTTACATATCCTAATAAATGTAGTTTCCTATTCGAAACAGTTTTAATTCAACAAATTGATTAAAACATCTCTTTAAAAGTAATAACTATCTCTGGAATAATATACAATTAGATAATTTTGCTAAAATAATAACAAAATCCAAATCTTTTAAAGTTGGCTCTGATATCAGTTTCTAAGTCTAGTTTCAATAATTTTAAATTCTATTATTTGTGATCTTAATTATTTTAATGTTTAAAAAAATGTCCCCTGCAAAATACCCTTTATTTTAATTTAAATCACTCTTTACAATTGCTTATAAATTTAAAAATTAACACTCACAAAATTTTGGAAAAAAAGGGAAAGGAAGAAAGAAAAGCATTGAGAAGCGTCTCTTCAAATAGTTAAAAGTTTGCTGGCGAGAAATCAGCCATTTTGCTATTTACTTTCTGCTGAAAGCAATTACAATTTTAATTCTACAATAGAGCTCAGAAAGGATCTCTCTCTTTTTTTGTGAAGTTCGTGGGAAAAGTCGAAATGAATGGTCAGACCGGTTGCTAAATGGGCGGAAAAAGGGTTGAAATTGAAACCAACTCAGCTAAAAGCTGCATTTAAAATGAATTTAAATTTTATTCGCTTGACCAATCGCACGGAGAGGAGCTGTTATGTAGGCGTTGCATACCTCCGAAGTAAATCGCAATGGATAAATTTGAAAAATGCATATTCTTCCATGACTTTTTTTCATTAGTAATTAAAATTAGATGCTGCAGATGAAATAATTTCATAAATATGTATCCTCCAAATGTGTGTTATGTAATGAAAATGTTCAAATGCTAAAACAATGTCAAAAATCAAGCGGTTAAATTTAATACTTTCTACTCGAATTTATTGAAAAAGAAACTAAAATCATAAAAATATTACTTGACATAGTAATATTTAATAGACACTAATCCAATTTGAGACTAGAAACTGTTTATAATTCATTATGATGTGAATGCTTTTTCCAAAGTATTCGATTGCATCCTCAACAGGCCTTTTTTCTTTATTTCCGCTTTTTCCATTTCCTCTGTATAAAATTATTAATCCTCATTTCAACCCTATGTCAAACTATATCCTGCCGATTAAATTTTAAGTTCCATTACACTTTTTACAAAAAAAGAAAAGATGTGTTGTAGCTGCATAACATGAAACAAAGTTCAGTTAGAAGTCAGTTACAAATGTGCGCATTCACGTTTCTCATGTGATGATAATTCATATGAATTAACAGGAAATTTAACCGGCATCCTGGCATAGGGGTAGCATATCTTCCCCGTGATGTGGGAATCCCGGGTTTGAGTCTCTTCTGTGTTCTCTCTGTGAGGTGTGTGAAAGAGACCCTTTGTAAAAAGGGGTTTTGCAAGCGAATGTGATGCATGAAGTGGTCAAGTCGTACTCTCGGCCCTAGTTGGCGCTACTGAACAAGCAAGAGACGCTCATTTCGGCTTAAATCGTTGTGAGCTTTCAGTCAGAGCGCTTAATTAATTTATATATTTACATGTGTATTTAAAATATTATGAGTTAATGTTTCGTTAAATATTAATATTATAATAATAGAAAAAATAAATTTCAAAACGAGGACAGTATCTTCAATCTCATTTTGTTACATTTGTGCTAACATTTTTGAGTGTTTAATTGTCAGTCATAAACTTGAAAAAATTCAAGTTATCCCTGCATTTATACAAAAGCAGCCGAGCACATACGAACGAAGACGTAGATTCTTTCAGTGTGAGTAACAACAACAGGTGGCTCCTGCATCACAGCTGCACGCTGCAAGATATTCCAACGTAAGTGTCGTGGAAAACCTCCGCTATTATTTCAGCATAATAGCAACGAACGTTCCTCTGTCACTCCCTCCGCATTGTTCAATGCATCAGCTCCATTTTTTGTCCGTCACAGAGTGTCATTTCTGACTTTTCAGGAGGATTTTTCAATCTAGTTGTAGATTGATTTTTCTGTTTGGAATGTAATAGCTGCCAGTGCAATGTCACCAACTGTTATCAATAAGAAAAAGAATCATTTCTACGTCCTTTTAAAAACGTTGTCTTCATTTTTCGAATTAAAATATAAAGTTAAAACTATGGATTATGTGTTGCAGCGTCAAACATCTGCGTTAATTTAACCAAAACAATATAAATAACAGTCTGTTCATTATTCAGTAATATTACAGATGCTCGACGTACCATCAAATAATGCTTAATATTCACTAGAAGATAAATGGAATTAATTTCAAATTCCTTGTTTTAACCTCTTCGTCGTCCATAACGAGCTTCAATCGGTTTTTTTTACATTTTAAAACTTTTTAACGTTTAAAACGCTTTATAAATATTTATTTGTTTAAGTTTTTATATTTGTTTGAGTCTGATAGATATTTGTTGAGTTTTTATATTTGCGGCTAAAAACAGAGGAAAAACAAAATTCTTCGCTGACAGAAGACAGTGAAAGGATTAAAACTGTGTACTCATAAACTTAGTGTGTTATAAGGTTATAAATATATTGATGATAAACAGGATTATCATAATTATCATTCCTTAATACTAGCTATCTCTAGATATAGTTGGTTTGCTTAGATTAGTAATTAAATATTTTATGTAACTTTCTCTTAAAGTATTTTTCAGCAAAGTAAATGAAAAAGGTGATAAATAGCTTCTCCATGTAAGATTTTCTCCTATTCATGAAGTCGTGTTCTTTTTATTTCATAGTCAATAGTAGTCTTAAATAGTCCTTCATAGTCAGTAAAAGTAGCTTAATTTCCTGTCACATCTTCTAAAAAGGCGACTCTTAGTCTTAATCTTAGACGGAAGCGACTAAATTTCAACTATAAATAACTTTCTTGCTTGAACTGTTGCTATTACTTATGGCATTTTACTAGCCAGTTGACAGTTATCTGTCAGTGATTTAAGCTGAAATGAGCATCCCTGGTTTGTTCACTAGCCAACGGTTTAATAAGATTTTTTTTTTTTAAATTTAGGGCCCTAAAGTTTTATTTGTTTCTTTTCCTCATCACCTACCTGAGAGTAGTATATTCTTCGTTATTTAAAAAGCACAAACACAGCCGAAAGCTTTCCATTAAAATTTTTTTTTCTTAGTTAAAAATTAAATGATGAGAAATGTTGGGTTTTCTACACATTTGTAAAACACAGGAATTTCTATAATTTGTACTAATATAAGTAAAATTAGAAGGTCTTTCTTTTTTTTTTAACTGAAGGATACGACAGTAATCAAAATATAAATTTCATTGCGGATTAGAACTCGCAATTTACTTATATGACAAATGGAGTGGTATAAAACGATCTGTTACGTTTATTTTACTTCATTCTTCAAAAAGGTCGGCAAGTTTTCAGTTTTATATTCATTCAATTAAAATATCTATCAATGTAAAAAACGTTAAGAGTTTATACTATTAACAAAATGGTTAGAAAAGTTGAAAACTTCTGCTTATAACTTAACAATGTTCCTGTGAAATAAAAACTTATTTAGCAGAACAGTGAATTACTATAATATAAGGTATAAAATTAAATTAAACTTACTATACATTAGTAAGAAGCAGTATGTTCAGAAGTTCCCTATTCTAGAGAATTATCTATATCGTATATAAATATAAGAAATGCTGGAATATTTGAAGTTATGCAAAATGTATAGTAATAAATTGATTGAATAAGTGTGCACTTCCAAAACATACTCTGAGAGATATAATTTTAATGATGTCACTTAAATAATGCTTTATTTCAGAAAACATTACAGGTCGAAAATAATTTGCTGAAAATTAATTCCTTTGGTTTATACATTTTATTTAATGAAAATGTAAGCCCTCTTTGAAAAGGAAAGATTTTTCTCCAAGTCATCAAAGAAAAATATTCTGTATTTCGATAATATCTTATATCTTCAAAATCAGATGTTCAAACTTGTGTCAAATATGTTATATTTATAAAAAATGAGAAGCTTGTAAGATTTGACGGGAATAAGAGTCCGAAATTATCACATTTAAAGTAAGAAGTGTAGAATTGATGACAATAAAGATAAATTCTAAAGTGTTACTTTCTCCGAACAATCTCATTTTAATTTTATATTTTAAGTGATTCAAAAATAAATTTTGGGTTTATAATAAAAAATATATATATTGGAAATATTATATAAAAATATTTTTAAAGTAAATTAAACAGGTAACGTTTGATTTTTGATTAATTTTAATTTATAATTTTATAAAATAATAAAATTTAGAATCTCCAATACTACCATATTGTACATTCCATCAACGAATTAATATATTATTCACTAATTTTTTTTCTGTACACTGAATATTACATTTTATATATTGTTTAATATACAGAATGATTCTAAATAACGGTACAAATTTGGAATTTAAAAAACACAGACATCACTATTCATTTCTTTATTCTTAAATGTAGTATTATCATTTGAATTGAAGTAAGGCTTTTAGTTTTTAACTGCTATTCTAGTGAAGATATTTTAATAAAACTTGGCATGGTGTACTTCGGCCACCACGATCACTCAATTTATTGAGCATCGGTTACTTTTTATGTGGATATATGAAAATTATTTATGAGACTCCAGTTGAAACTCGAAAATCTCGTTTCTCAAATACCAGTCGCTGCTATAGGTGTGCGTGAAATATAGACAATGTACTTTGCAATATACGCTAATCGCTCCACTAACACTGTCAAGCATGTATAATTGTTAACGGAAGCAGTCTTTAATAGTACGTTTGTCTAGGGATGGGACATTAAACGTTTTATCTCTTCTTTCATTTTTTATTTGCCTTATTTGTGACCATACGTTTCAGCCTAGTAAATGACAGCTTTAAATAAATGCACCATTGTTAAAAATTCCATTTGAATGAATCTTCCTTAATGTAGGAGTTTCCTTTCAACGGACAGAGAATGCATTTGCGATCTGAGTTTCCTGCGTGAATACCATTCATATTTTTGTTCTCTATTTCTCCTAAACCTATACCATCGATTTGGAATTACCTGTACAATATTTTTATCATATGAAATCTATAACGTATATAAAAATGCACGAAAATCTGTCTAATGTTTCGTAAATAGACTTTAGATAATATAATTTTATACCAGCAATTGCTAAAGGTGTGTATGAAAAAAAAATTATATCCATTGGCAGTGTGCGCTATTCGCTCCAACAACGCTGTGAAGCGTGTATCGTTATTGATGGACGAATTTTTGAATGTGAATATTATTTTTATCTTCGTACTCTACTTCTCCTCCAAGTCTGTAGCATAAATAGGAAATTATTTGTATGATGTTTTATAAAAACATTACAGTTGGTAAACTTTTGAAGTATGCACTAGTCGTTCCACCAACGCTGTGAAGCGTGTATCTTTATTGGTGGTCGTATTTTTGAACGTGAATATTATTCATATCTTTACTCGCTATTTCCCTTCCAAGTCTGTACCCTGAATATGGAATCATATTGTATGGAATGGACTACATGGATATGGAATCATACTGCTATATTTTTACTAAACACCATAATTGTTTTGTAAAAACATTACAGTTAATATACTTTGGAAGCATGCGCTGATCTCTCTACCAGTACTGTCAAGCAAGTACCTTTATTGGTGGTCGTATTTTTGAACGTGAATACTACTCATATCTTTTTTCTCTATTTCCCCTCCAAGTCTATACTATGGATTTGGAATCACTTGCGTAACGTTTTATAAAAGCGTAGGAAAATTAGACTGCTTTTCTTTTATAAATAGACAATTGTTAATGTAATTTTTAAAACAAAAGAGTCATACGTTCTGAGATATTTTCAAAAAAAGTATATACAATTTTCAGTCACTCCCGATACAATGTAATAAAAATCGCACTTTTTTATCATCAGTTCTCTATCAATAATGGGCCGATGGATTGAGTGGTGGGAACGTGTTGTCACTCGTGCTCAACAGGGCGGCGAAGCTTTTCATCCTCCTCGTCCCCACGAACAGAAAACTAAATAAGGCGTGACCGGTGGGTGCACTCCCCCACAATCATTCCTCCCTTTTGCGAGAGAAGTCGCATCGTTTTTTTCCCCTTCCATCCTAGGCTCTAATGACGGAGGAATGGAGCTCAAAGGCATGAGCGATTTTATTGAATATTTGGGAGAAGGCGATTCTTTTTCCTTCTCTTAAAGAAAAGTCTGATTGTTCGGGAAAAGAATTCAATGCATGAAGGCACGGGATCGTTTGGTTGGCTGAGGAGTGTGGGAGCTGAGCCTGAAATGGGCCGCATGGCACGAATATTTTTTTGTAAGAACCTAGCTCTTGAAACAATTCCATTAAATATTACTATCAGAACCTGTGTCTCATCGTAATAACAAAAACGCTAATTTTTGGAGCTGAAGGTGAAAGTGGGTACTAAAATTCGTAGAAAGCAATTTTTTTTAAAAAAAATAAAGATTCTATTTTTCCACATTCATTTCCAAGATGTAGATATTGAAATGTGTGCTGCAAATTGAAATAAACAGTTAATGAAATAAGATGATGATGTCGTGTCAGAGCTACCACAGAAAGAGGGCGCAATAGCCTCTGAGGTTTAACATCCCTAAGCACCCGAAGGCAGAAGTTTGACTTCTAGCTCATATGAAGATGACGTTACAGATTCGCTTGCACTACCCCAGTTTACAGGTGGTCTCTTTCACACACCTCACTGATAAAACACGAGGAAAGGACAACCATGCCCGATCCAGAACTCTAACCAGAGACCCCATGATCATTGTGAAGACGAGCTACCCCTAAAACAGAATGCCGGCTGGGAGTTAGGTTAGATAAATATATTTTAAGGTACTTTTTCTAAATGTATTTTATTTTTTAATTTCAAATTTAAATGTGTTTGAAATACTTCAGACAACTTTTAAGGCATGCATAAAATTTGTAAAAAAAATAAGTATTTATATTTAAAACTGAAATAAGTCTGTGTATCGATTTTAGGCTTCCAATTCCTTAAATCATTAAAAATCAGTATTAGTTTAAAAAACATAAAAATTCCAAAGAATCCCAATTTCTCATTCATAAAAGCAGTTTTTAAGAATTTATCTAAGAAAATTTTTTTTGAACGCAACTGCAAATTTAAAAGAAAAAAAATAATTAAATACTTCAGACGATTTAACTTAAGGATTGCATACAAGATTTATTTAAAAATATTTCTGTTTAGCGTTGAAATAAATCTCATCTTTGAATTTGATTTCGAATTCATTAAAACGTTAAAAGTCAGCTAATTTTACAAAACTTAAAACTGCAATGAAAAATGAGCTTTCGCGTTCAAAAAATTTCGTTAATTTTAGCTTAAAACCCCTTTTGAATGAAACTACAAATTAAAAAAAAAAATGAATAGGCTTGAAATATTTCAGAAGACTTAATTTTTGAGGAATGCATACAAAATTTCTATTAAAAAATATATCTCGTTGACACTGAAATAAATCTATTCATCCATTTTTTACTTCAAATTCATCAAATAATAAAAAGTCAAATTTAAATTAGAAAACATAAAATTGTAATGGAAACTGCTATTTCGTATTCATAAAAGGAAATTCGTAGAATTTTAGTTAAAAATAACTTCAAAGAAACTACAAAGCGATTCGCACTTTTGTTCTAAATACATTTTTACGAGATGAATAATGAAATATTAAATGTAATATATGTATACATACATATAATTTAGCTGTGTGAAACATTTAAATTTATCAAAAAAAAAGTGATAAGTTTCAAAAATATTGATTGGTTTAAAATAATTTTAAAAGCATATTTTGTGTATCTATGCTATAATATATATAACCTAAAATTTTATTTCTCAAATTAAACAATTTCACAAAAGAAAAAAAAATCTTAGAATAATTTACATTAAATACTTTTTAATGAAGCAGGGTCCAAATATTTTAAACATATAGTTAAAAATCTGAACTTTTTCACTCCTTAAATGATTTTCTCTTCCTTATATCAAAGCAGACGACACAAAGAAGTGAATTTGTAGTAAAAATTTCCTAAACCCTTTAGATGTTCCCAGAATTATTGAAAAAAAAAGGGGTTGTGACTTATTTTGAATTTTATAATTTAAAAATACTACTGCACGATATAGATATGGAATATGAGACATATCAGAATTAAAAGGATATTAAAAGAAAAGTTAAATTGAAAAATGAAATCATAAAAATATGTAATCATAAGCAGCTTTTCTGAACAACCTGACAGCACACGAATATGAAACGCTAGAGATCACGACAGAATATATCAGAACTAGGTTTAAGTTCTAAGTGTGATTACCGGCCAAGGCACAAGTTCTTCCACAGGAAGCACGTCTCAGCATCAGAATGGGATAGCCATCTCGCCCCATTTCTGTACCCACCATGGGTGGCAAGAGCCAACCGTCATATTGGAGGTTTCTCATTCTTATGGCTTAGATGCCCTCCTCTGTACATGAAAATATGTAAGACTTAAAATATGTTAATAGTCAAAATGATCTGCCAGAGGGTAGAGAGTTTTGTGCAAATCCTGTCGATACTGCTACGTTCAGTGGTGGCGGGTGGTCGGCTGTACTCAAGAAAAAGAGGGTAGAGAGTTTTGTTGAAGTTAGAGGATTAGATAAGAGGAGACTAAAAATTGATTATCTTAAAAGTCAGAACGATAGATAAATGATGTTCATGAATAATGAATCCACTGATGTATAAAGCATGATAATAAAAAAATCTATGTGAATCTCAATTATTTATGGATTTTCATATTAAAACTCAGTCGAAAATTAGTTTTTCAGCTTTATTAATAAGAATAATATTTTGAAAACTCTATTCCTTTTAAAGAGCATTTGTTTTAGCATAAAAATGTATGGTTAATGATGTATCTAAATCTAAGTAGATTTTAAAATAGTAACAAAACTAAACAGATTTCGAAAGTGCTTAAAATGCAAGGTTCGTGAATCCAAATTTTCAAATTTATCATAAAAGATAACATTCTTTTGCAAATGCCATTTTTTATATTCCCTTTTTAGTGATGGAAATATCTCTTTTCTATAAGTACGAGATCATATTTAAGTTCTGATTTCTATGATGAAAAGAATGAGATCTGAGAAAACGAGTATCGCAATGGATTAATTAAACAATAATTAAACAATTTGATAAAGTAATATTTAAACATAAAAAAACCCAATCTTTTTAATAAAAGCTATCTTCGGCAATTAGAGCTTTCGGCAAGGCGAAAGATGGCGTTACTCCTGTCGAAAACTGCGGCAGCGTTTCAATGAGTGCAGATCCATCTTTCATAAGGGAACGTAGAACCGATAACTCTGCACTTGGTGTCTTCTTCCTAAAAGAAGGACCTAACGTAAAAATGATAACTTCTTGTATTTGGTATGGCAAAAGATTAAATAAGATGTCACAAAATTTATAATTAACTCTCAAAATAGTATTTAGTGATAATAGTATTTACTTTTATGAAATATTTGTTATGATTGTTCGCCAATTGATTGAAATATTGTTTACGAAATCATTTCGTTTGCACTGATGACTTTGCTCAGATTGTTAAAAAAATCATTCCTATTATTTATTTATTTGTTAATTATTAATGAGATAATAAATTTGGGTTTTTTTTACTTTGTTGTTAACTCATCATAATTACTGTTCACTTATTCTTCTTTTTTCGGCATACTGTTCAGAAGAATTTAAATCAATGATCTAAGAAAATACTAATATTTGTAACAGGTTTAGCAAGGTTCCACCCTTCCACCAGTTGTTTTTTATAAATTTCTGTCTCCCAATCGCTACAATCTCGTTGTAAAATGAAGAATTAATTAATTAATGGCAATTAAAAAATTATCTGAATATAGTTGCTCGATAATTTTTAATGAAATGCTTGATGATATAATGATTATCTAATTTTTAGTTTTCACGAATGATAAAAACTTCAAAGAAAATATCCTATAAGAGTTTGCATACCACTACTATTTTCCTTGATAATTCTACATAAGGTCTAAGTTTTAAAAAACAATTATTTACAACATGTTACGTAAATGGGCAATATATCATTCCCCATAAAATGTAAACTGATTCTTTAGAAATATCAACTCACATATGACTTTAATTATGAAAGTATTTCCTTGTGATACTTTACTTTGATTTACTTCATATTGTTAGTGCATAATATAACTGTAGCACTTCAGTGCGCTAATATTGGCTTGGTGGTCGTGCATAAGTAATTTCATCATTATTTATTGTAACAACATGCAAACAATTTTAGATTAGATGAATATTAAGATAACTTTCAAACTTTACTATTCTTCCAATATAACATTTAAAGAAGATATTTTCGCCATTATTCGGTAACAAAAATGAAACAATTATTTCTTTCTTTCCATTCAATATGTATATGTTAAAAAAATTTGTGATCCATTTCTTCCTTTGAGTACTTCCTCAACGGCCCTTTAACATTCAATTCTAGCTATTGATTAAGCATTTCTTCACAACAATAAGAGTCGAACAATAATGGTTACTCTTCTTTCAATCTAACAGTTGTTAAAACGCACGATTTCTGCAACACAGCAAACCATTTCTCTTTTCCTGTGTATAATTTTCTTTCTTATGAGTTGCAACTTCAGTTAGATATGCATCTAACTACTTCCTCCTATTATCCATTTTTAATGCCAAGTTCCAAACAGTGTAACAGTTTTCTGCGCACATCAACACATAACCTAACAAAAACTTCGATGCAGGTGTTTTGAGTCTGCCTCCAAAGGTTGGATCTCTCTATTTGGGGCCGGGTTAATTGATTTCTGACGCCCTGAGTCAATAGAATCAGCCACCATGCTTTTACCTTCCCAACGTGTTATTATTTCCGCTGGCAATCAGGCGCCTGCACCTGCCAAACACCACAATGGTCACGGGGCGTTTAAGTAATTATTAGCGGCCGAACGCGCGCTGATGGGCTTTGTCCCCACTGATTGAGAGGTCAGCCATGTTGATTAATTTGAAAGATGGCCGCTTTGTTTCTTTGCATCACCTTTTGAGGAAGTGCTTTATGGCAGGCATCTGATAGGTGGACTTCATTCCATCGCCCGACTGTTTTTTTTTCATTAAATTAACGCCATCTTTTCGCAAGTTTTGTGTCAGTTATTATGGAATTTGTATGGGAGGTGGGATTTTCTGCTTTGTCTCATTGTGTGGGCCTTTGTGACACGAACTATGGGGAGACCAAAGCATGTTCAATGAATTGTTATGGGTAATGATAGGTTTCGTTCCTTTCCTATTAGCTGATATGTTTTTGTTTGTTAATCATTATAATTTTAGTTAGATGGAGGGAGGAGAGGAAAAGACTGCTTAAAATATCTAAGTTCTTTTCTATGCTCTTGTTAAAGAAAATATCAAGAATTTTTTTCACTCAGAATGCAATAGTTACGAATTACACACAGATATACAAAGCATATGAATAGTTGTTACCGTGAAAGACCGAAATCTGGAGAATGTCGACATTCGCTGGTGAATGTCAACATTCA
>JAPMOQ010023272.1:378071-423864 GCA_026543055.1 Argiope trifasciata
ACACAAGAAGGCTTATCTTAATTGGAACCCACCAACCACCGGTCACAGCATTATCTTAGAAATCATCTATCCCGTTGATGTGATGTGGAAGTTGGTGGGGAGTGCTAGTTCGTTCTCGCCACCTTATTGCAGTTCAAAACTAAGAAGTCCGTTCCCAAATAGCCCAAGTGTATTTTTTTAAACGGGATGTTAATGTAACTAAATCAGAACAAACCTTAGAAATCATCTCTAAATCAAAAAGAAAAGTAATCTTTCCTTAACAATAAAAGCACATGAAGAGAAATTTCAATTCAATTGACTGTCTTCATTGCAATAGAAAATATTGAAAGAACCGGCGAATCAACTAAAGAATAAATTTTTTTTTTTTAACTTAAAAAAAACACGGATAATCAAACAATACGGAAAAGGATTATGACGAAAGAGAGAAATGTCATTGTTTTACTTTCGATAAAACAAAGCTCGCTCGCATTTTTTTTTTTTCGTATAATTTTCATCCTTTCTTTTTTTCTTTTTCTTTTTTCACTCCCCTTTTTTTGCGAAGGCAAATTAGAAAACACTTTCAGATAATAACTGAAACACGAAAAAACCTCTCACCATTGTCTATGAGTGAAAGGGAACTATACCCCCAAATTACCACCTCTTATTCTAAAATGAAAATTGAAGTGGCATTGAAAACAATAAGGAGACGGAGGAAAAAAAAAAAGCCGCACTTTTTAAATTAAAAGCAGTACACCCAAAGGAAAAAAAAAAAAAAGGAAAAGAAAAACGAATATGTATTTTAAAAGCCCAGTTTTTAGCAGTTAAGCAATCGGAACAATCAATTGGTATGCTTCCGCAAATTTATTTTAGTGTTTTTATTACCATTATCAATGCAGAACTAAAATACGAAAAAAGGGTAATAATAACAATAAAAAAAAAGCTTTTAAAAATATAAAAAGAAAGTGAAGGGTGGGGAACCGAGAGACAAAACAGTTTTTTAAAAAAGATAAAAGAGATGATTAACTGATATAGCCTGCGCTTTGGAACAATGATCGAACAAAGCTGGCGTGGTTTGAGGGGAAAAAGAATTTTTTTCATGGTATTCTGGGAACAATAAGGAAAGAATTGCGAAAAATGAAGATAAAAAAAAAAGCTATGTGTTTACATTTCAAGCACTTCCGAACGATGTTTAATGAAGTTGGTGAAAGCATATTTACCCTTAAATAAATGTCAATTAGAAAAAGACAGCAGGCTATGGGAAAAGTATTTTGTAGATGAAAGTTTCGATTCATTCTAAGTACCTCTGCAATATTATATAATATGTTTGTTAATTCCATTTTTATTACAAAATGCATATTTTGAAGGTGAACGAAATCATCAACATCTACTTTTAAAAAAATGCTAAAGAGTATAAAACAAAAATTTTTGCTTATGGCATACTTCTATTTTGTAATTATTGTATCTGATTTTGCCATATTTTTTAAAAGTGTTGCAACAAATGGATTTCGCCATAGTTTAGTGGACAAAATATGTTTTCAGTTGTGAGTTATAGCCTATTTATTAATGAATAAAGGTTTTTTTTTTAAATCTGTAGAAAAGTTATTTAATAATTTTAACAATTGAGGAGATCACCATTTTTAATTGTTTTGTCATGCCCAAATTTTAGACACATTTGCCAGCTTATGTTTTTTTTCTACTAGATTTATTCAATAATAAAAATACACATTTAAAATATATAACGAAATAATAATTATAATAAACGAATAATAAAAATACTATAAACAGGGGACCATTTTGTCATATTTTTCTCTTTTCTTTGTAAACTAGCTTTGCAAAATTGCTTTGTTGACAGCATAATAAATTGTAAATATGAAACATGCATAAAAATACTTACAAATTATTAGTCTAGATCGCTTGTTTTACATTTTATGGAAACATGAAAATTTCAGTAACTATTTAATATTATAATATAGTAACTATTTATTAAGAAATTACCCCAGTAAAGTTGCAACTACGATAATTGAATTAAAATCAGCCTAAGTACTGAAAAGAAATTAAGTAAAAAAAAAAGTACTTGTTAAACTTTGAAAATGCTTTACACATAAGTATTAACTTCTTATTGTGAAGAGAAATATATCAAACGTATTCAAAATATAAAAACTGGAATGTTTAAAATTCTCCAACTTCACATTTTAAATTTTTAAAAAAATTAATGATTTTGATTCGTAATTAACATGATTTTCTTAGCTTAAGTCAAGTGGTCTTCCCTATAATATATAAAGGCACTCATGCACTGGTACGCGCTAGCTCACTCGCACATTTCTCACGTGATCTTTTTTATTATTTGTAGCTTTTGTGATAAAAACTTCAGCGGGAAACATTATATTGTGTACTTACTGCCCATTTAGTGACCAGCTGATTTATGGACACAAAAATTTTTAATTAAAAATTGGATGCAAAATATTTTGATGAAGAAGTTATAAAAACAAATAACTTCCTTAGCAAAGTATTTTTAAGCTTCAAGTTTTCATAAATTTATAATTCATATTAATTTAGAATCCTTACGTCCTTTTGTTCTTTTTATTATGCATTTTCCTTATTTTCAGCCTGCATCCTTAACATTCGTAAAAAGGTTTATATACTCGGCTATTTTAACAAGGTGACCTAACTTTTAAGCTTAAACAATGGAGAATTATAGTTTTGAATATGAATTTAAATCCTTTGCAGTTTCTTTTAAATTTTAAGTAAATATATTTCTCTCTTGACTGAAATTAGTTTTGTCAATAAGGATTTGTGTGTGATTAAGGATAGTAGTTTAATTTTATTATTTTGCATGCTTCATTATTTTTTTTTGTATTAAAATTAATAAAATTTTGGATTGTAAAGCAGAAACAAAAAAAAAATAGTAATTTTTATCAATAACTTTAATTTTCTGATAGAATTCTTACGTTTACGTATCATTATTCCTGGTTCGTTTATATAATCAATAAGAATTCTTACGTACATTAAAATTCTTATAAGAAAATATGCTTAAAATATTTTTTTAGATTGTTTAAATAAAGAAAAAAAATATTTTGGATTTTCTGAAAACGTTCATATGATGTAAAGATTAATTTTTGAGTGGTAGTATTTTAGGAAATTATGCAGAAAAATCCAAAATGTTGCTTGATTTTTAATTAACTGGAATACTTATTAAATTTCTCTGCGACAACAGGTTAGATGTAGAGGTACCTGTATTATAAAGGTAATTCTGTGTTTAATCTATAGAGTGGTAACACATAAACTTACATATTATTTTTATTATAAATAAAAAGCAAAAAAGAGAAAAAGGATTTACAACCGTAATACCGTTTTGTTATATGATCCATATACTGCTCCATGGTTCAATCTTTGTTATTTAAGTATTGAATAATTTATTAAATTAGTGGAACTGAGTTTTAAAAATTTTAGGGCGTAATCAAATGAGGGTTAATACATTATTTTCAGATGAAAGGAAACACTTTTTCCACCTTAATAAGATGCACTTACTTGGTTTACTTACATTTGCTCCTTCACTTCTGTTCGCAGTCTTGTACGTATGCTTATTATCTTCTCTGCTTTCACCAGTTGAGTAAATAATCACTATTTCTATAGTAACATTTTTTCTCCTAATTTTTTCGTGTATAATGGGAGATTTGATTCAAAGTTTTGCTTTTAATATGGAGTAAGTAAGTTCAGAAGCACAATGAAGATACGCTATTTCGCAACAACTTAAAAAAGTGGGGAAACTTTTCAGTTTCAACGAAACAAATTTTTATTTCAAAAATAGAGACTGCAGTTACCTCAACTGTAATTTAGTTTTAATTCCAACACCACTATCAGAAATTTTAGCAATATTGTATTGCATTTAATGCCAATCAGAATTAGGAAATTATTTTCATTTTTAATCCATATTTTTAGTTGAATATTATAACAGCATAAATAGCGTTGAAAAAGTAATCCTTCTAAACTGTTTGTATTTCTACAATTAACTACAAAATTATAAATAATTTATAATAAGGAAAAATCGCAATTTTTTATGGAAAATTTTGCTATTGTTAGAAGATTACTATTATTTTATTTAAATATTATCTGGCCAAAAAAAGTAAAATTCTTGATGGTATTTTTAATGGAAATAAGGAACCTCCTTAAAAGTTAAAATTCTTATATAAACTGAAACAACAGTGCAACGAAGTTATTTAAGCCTTTTAATAACTATCAAATTACTTTTATCTTACTGTTTATTGTTTTATCATCCCAATAAAGATTAAAAATTTTTATTAGAAACAAAATATCGTCTGAAAACTAATAACGAGTAATTTCATAAGTACTTGCAAATATTTTTAATAAAATGTATTAATCTGCTTGTAAAAATTAAATATTTGGATATTTCTGCTATTTTGAGAATTATTAGAAATTATTTTAGAAGATAAAATAATTTATATTTTTAAACCACCAGAATTGTTGCAAATGAAATAAAGGTGCCAGATGGGATTTTTTAAATATTATATTTTCTGTTTTATAATTTGACTGCTTCATCCTTTATTTTTATGGCGTCAGAAGCTTTTATTTTTTCTTTGGCTTAAATATTGAAAGACGTTTTCCTTAAAAATATGTGAATTAATATTAAAATAAAACTGTAGTTCGAAATAACAACTTACGAAAAAAAAACTTACCTACAACGAAATAAATTAAAATATTTTATTTTATCTCGATAATCAAACGCCAAAATCAGAAACTTACAATAGTTGATCCAAACAAATTCATAATTTTTTTTACAGGTATTAAGCCAGTAAAAAGTAATAAATCATATGAAAAAAAAAATAGCATACAACTCATTAAATGGCTAACAAACTTCCAAAAATCAACTTTAACGCTCATTCGAAATTTAATTAATACTTACTTTTATATGTATAGTTTTTTTTTTTCACTTACTAAGCCAGCCATTGGTGGAATTCCATTTAGGTTTGATAATGAGTCATTACATGTGATTTTAATCCTATAACTGTGACACTTTTTGACACGAATATTAAAACACGGTTACAAAACGGCCAAAACTTTTAATGATTTTGCCACATTCCAAAAACTACGCCATTGAATCATAGAACTTTTAACTGCTGCGATTCTTGAAAAATACTGATTTTTCTAAGCGGGAGAAGAGAAGGGGAAAAAAATTACTTTGGTAAAATAACAACAAAAAGTTTTTACCGATTATGCGGTTCATATTTAAACTCATAATTAGATTAATTTAACGACAACCTTAACTGTCAAGTAATATATACATATAGGCGAAACCGGCGAAAAAAATTTGGTCATTCATTTTTAATAAAACGGCTATATTTCACAGGAGATAATTAATGTTCTTGCAGAATTACAACATTCGGGGAAAAATAAGTTCAAAAAGCGAGACCAAACGATAAAGAAAAACTCCCCCCTTCTATTTTTGGCACGATTCCCGCTTTCTTCCCCCCACCCCATTACTAGATTCACCCTCGCCTGCCCCCCAACAAATTGTGATGATATTTTAATTATTTCGTAGGGAAAAGCTTTCCTCGAGCCGGCCTTATCAAAACCCAGCGTTTCACCGAAATTGCCGTGCAAGAGCAGATGGCGAAAAACAAAGCCGTTAGTGCACATTTTCGATAGAGCAGAATTACCTTAAAAATTACGATAGGCGACCATTTTTAGAGGAGGAATACAGGCAGTTGCAGTTAACTTATTTTTCCCCTAACTGATACTTTAAATGAGTCGCAATTTTTCAGGTCGCAGTGTGGAGTATAGTGGAGAGCAAAGCCATTTTCGGTATCTTGTAAAACACCATCGCTCTTATAACTGGAACCGTAGATTCGTTCAGAGTGTGTGTTAATGGGGGGCGAGGGAGGGAAGTGCTTAATATTCTTGAAAAGTGTGACGGTCCGTTTTGACTGTTTTATGCAGCCTTGTCAGGGGATCGGATTTATGGGGGCCAAGATCCCACGTCGCCCACTATTTCAAAATATCTAGATGAAATTTTTTGAAAAAGTGCTTGTAATTTGCGCTGTTAAAGCTGATAAATTAATTTATTAGTAATTATATTGAAAGAGGTCCATAAAACTGTCCAGTCGTAAATCTTGGCCACTAGCACTTTTAAATATGCGAGAGATTATGTTTTGATAATATGTTTCAAAACGTGCTTTATGCTATCTCATCTAGCGTAAATATTTCTCTTGTGTTAAGAGTGTCTGATAACATGAGCTTAAACTGAACAAGTTGAACTTGTAACTTTTTAAACTGTATGTCACATTCTCCTTTCTTCCTAATACTGAATAATGTAAGATGTCGAGTTTTCAATACGCTTAAGTCCCATAAAAATTGGTATGTTCTGAATTAAAATGGATATTCGATACCAATGAATTTTTCCACATTATACTAAAGCTTTCATTCTTTTCCTCTGGAAAGTGAAAAAGGGAAAATACAAGTAACTAATACGGATTTTTAATGAATAACAAAACTTAATGTATTGTAGATTATTATGTTAAAATAATATTTTAACGCACTGGTTGAGCATTTCTTTTAAAATCTCTACTTGAGAAGTTTTCAAATAAGTTCAAATATTTTTCAAAGAAACTAAACTGGTACTATGTGTTACACGACAATAATCTATACTTATAATAAAGCTCAATGTGTGTGTGTGTGTTGGCGCTCTACAGGCCAGACCGTTGGACTTACAGCTACCAAATTCGGTACATGTATACCTTGGAGGTCCGGAATGTGCACCTCGGAGCCCTTTTTTCGAATTTTTAATTAGAATTAGAATTAATTAAAATTTAAGCGAAATTTCCACGTTTTTCCGCTATAACTTCCGAAATTATTATCGGACAAACATGATTTTAACATCAATTTAAAGATTAAAAAAAATTAGCTTTCTAATGGTATCAGCGTTTTAATGTATAACTCAAGCTTTTATTTTTAACGAATTTTTAAAGAAATATTTTAACCATGTTTTTTTAGCACGTGACTGGATAAAATAAAATAAAACAATGCCGGAAGTTCAAATGAAAAAACAACAACTATCATCGTAAATCAAATCTAAAGAAATACAACTTTCAGCACGTGACTGGATAAAATAACATAAATATAAAATGTGATATCTTCTATAAAAATAAATGCAAGGCAAAGGATTCTAAGAAATCGCTAATTCCATAAATTATCTTTATTTACAGTAAACCTGATTAAATTTAGACAGGATATGCATTGAAATTCCGACTTAATGGCATATTTCTATAATCGTTTGCAATATCTGTATCATTAATTCAATAATTTTTTCCCTTTTTCGCTTTCTTAAAAAAAACATATTTAACATTTTGGCAGTATCACCGAAAAAAACATTTTTAATATTTTGGAAGCATAATTGATAAATTATTAGAGCATTAAACACAAAAAGTTTTTCCGAATAAAGTTACCGACTCTTTAACTACTAATGACTGAATCTTTTAACTTTAACTATTTCTTAAATTTTGGCTAAAAAATATATGATTTAATTTTAAATTTTAGAACTCATTACTCATGGCGAGCCTGCTGGTCGCCAAAGGCGGCTGGTATAATATAAATCTGTAATCGCAAAAATAAGCACTCTAAACTTCGAAAAACGCGGGACGCAACAGGAAATCCGAGAGAATCGAAGGATAATCAGCTGGAGGATTAAAGTATAAATGAAGCAAAGCCTTTTAAAATGCCTTTTTTCGATTTTTGTAATGGAACAAAAGAAACGAGAAAGGAAAAAAAAAGAAGATCGTATTTAATTAATAAAAATTGAAATTAATAAAAATTGAACCTGTTACTCTTTACTATACGATTTAACATAATTTATTTAAACCATTAATTACTATTTAACTATCTTTTTTATTTTGTTCTTTTATCTAGGCAAAATAGGGACCTTAATAATGATTCAATGTGAAATGGAAGCAATTCATGCTGTAGTCAAATGCTGAATTCTCAAGATATCTTTTCTTGCGTAACGCCATTGGATAACATAAGATAATGTGCATTTGGATGTCTGATGACATGCGCAACTCTGCTTATCGTGTGAGTAAAATTTCAAGTGATTTGACTTCATTCCGAAAATCATAACATTTAACTTTTGATTACAAATTTCGATTATTTTTGTAATAATATTTTGTCAATCAACTGAATATTTTGATTTTCAGAATACTTAGTAATTTTAGCACATCTTCGCAATAATTTTTTCCCTCCAGATGGTCTTTTTAAAATTTGTTAATTTTTCATCATTCTGGGAAAGATAATGAATGGAAAGAATAATGACTAGTAAAAATAATATTTTAAAATTAAATTGATTTACAGACACATTACAAAAATAGGAATATTATTACTATGATATTACTGCTATAACTTTTCGGTGTTCTCCTTGTAGACATTCATTTGCTAGCCTAGTAATAGTATTGAAAACCCAGCCTATTAATAATGTTGAAAACAGAGCTTAGAAATAGCGTCGAAAACCTAGTCTATTAATATTATTGAAAAACTAACCTAGCACTAGTCTAGTAATAGCTTTGAAAACCTAACCTAAAAATAGCCTTCAAAACCTAACCTAAAAATAATATTTAAAACCTAACCTAATAACAGTGCTGAAACTCCAGCCTAGTAATAATGTTGAAATCGTAGCCAAATAAAAGCAGTATATAAATAGTTAATAATCTTTAAAAATGGTACAATATATTTCTTTAAAAAATACTTGTCATAAAAGTGCATTTCCTTAAAAAAAATATTTAATATGAACATATGACAGTGACATGTTATGCAAATGTTGACATGACTTATAGTATATATTCCGAGAGCTCTAACTTTATCAAATCTTTTATCTCTGTCTAATTTCTGAAACTTTAAATGCTATTCAAGAAACATATAAAAACTGTTTTCTGCAATGTTTTTTCCCCAGCCGTCCTTGTAATAAGCTTATTACGTTTACATTTGTTACGTTAACGGAAATGTAAATGTTTGGGAGACACTGCTTCATTTGGACATTTGATGTTGAGAAAAATAAAAACAAAATTGCCCTTCTTTTACCTTGTATTTCTCACTTGAAAATGGCGTTTGGATTAAACAGAAATTCACTTACCGAATGGAAAGAAAAATGCAAGTAAAGGGATGTAAGGCAGATGTTGTAATGGATTAACTCTGTTTACAAACAAAAGTGAAAACAAATGTGGCCTTTCAGAAAGGCAATTTATTTCTTCTTGTGTTTGTGATAACATTTTAGGAGAAAAATATTTCCATTTATGGGTTGGGATTCATGTCAACTTCCGGTCGAGTCTTTTCGCTACTCCAATTCAGGATGGTTGTCTTTGAGTTAGTTTTTTTAAAAGCCACAGTTTCCGGTAAATTTATTAGAGCTGGCTTCTAAAACAAACAAACAGCGAAAAACAAAAATATAAAAACCTCTATTTACAAAAACGACCCAAAACATTTCCAACCCAGAAATGTGGAATTAAAACTTTGTGTACGAGTTTTCAACAGCGGCGAACATTCATCCCTTTGTTCGCTGGAATTCACGGAAACAATCAATTTCATTGCGAGCATGTATCGTTTTTATGAACAGTTAAGCTTTCCATATAGCCAGAACTTTAACGCTTTCGTCCTTATCGTTGTTTCCGGGCACACTGCTTCCTGGACCAAGGAGCTAAAGGGTTAAATCTCGCTTTTAATGTAATTTTGATTTTGTTTCAGGAGCCTAAATTGGATAAACTCTTTTTAAGGAAAGAGGTGGGATAAAAAAGAGAAAAATTTGCCAGAGCTCTTGAAAACAATGGAATGGAAATGCGAGGAACCATTTGCAATTTCGAATGTCGTCATATTCCCCTCTTTTTTTACCCGCCAAAATCGCAGCGAGAAAAATGTCAGGCTTTTATCTGGCTATGAAGAATGATTCCAGCAGAACGAACGCTATTTTTTGGTTTTTCGCGGCAGAAAGGTTGAAACATTGATATGGAAAAGAAGGATTTTTGCTTCTGTTCTGCCCTTTTTCTCCGCCACAGAATGGCATCACCTATTTTTATCTCTGCGTTCGCATCAATTCAGAAAACAGAGGAGAGAATTCGTTGCCACAGTCTGCTAGCAAATACAATGTCTAATTCGAATCATCCGTCATTTGAAAAAAAAATCTAAATGGTAATTTAATTTCCTTTTTCCGAAAGGGTTGAATATGACGGAATGGAGTATTTTTATATGATCCATACGGGAGTAGACCGGCTAATTAACTAAAATTTATTTTAAAAAGATTTTTTTAAATTAATTAACAATGGAAAGTTTTGGCAAAGATAATAATGTGTGTTAAATGCCCTACATATGAAAAAAATACCTTAGTTATGTAAGGAAAGGGACTGTATTGACATTGGGAATCCGGTTTCTTGCGTGTGATATTAATTTAAAACATTGGCTCTTTAAACAGTAATTTCAGTGGTGTATCTTATACATTTGAAGAGAACCTGAGAATCTGGCTTAATAATGCTTTGCAAAACTGTATAAAAATCAAAGCTGAAATTATTTTCATGCTTTGTTATCATAAGGATTCCTTTATATAAATCTTCATGTAGGGAAAGTATTTTCATGTTATTTCAGGAGTTTTTAGGTAGCCTTCATAATATAATTTTTTTATGGCTATCACTTATGTCTTCAATCACTTAATTTGTTTTCTATAGCTGCCTTTTTGAAGTCATAGTTTTTAATAACTCTGTATACTTATTATAATAAGATATTTTATTTAAAAAATATGAAGTACATGGTTATGTATAAATAAATAAAAAATATACAGTACACTATATATACCATTTCATAACATAATGCGACATACTTTTTAATAGCTAGGATAGTATATAAATACTAAAAAATACTATATATACTAAATACTATATGCTTATATCATAGTAAGATACTTTTTAAAATAAAATATACAATATGAGGTTATATACGAATAAATAAATCAAATTGCACATTACGCTGGATGTACTATTTCATAACACAATGCGTCATAGTTTTCAATAACCCAAATAAAATATAAACGCTAAGAAAGGATTACATGCTTATTATAATAAGATTTTTTAAAATATACAATACAAGGTTATGTATAAATAAATAAAAATATATATATAAATAATTATATATAAATATAAATAAAATAATATAATTAAAAATAAAATATATATACAATACGCCGGACATATCATTTTATAAAATAAAGTGACTTAATTTTCAATAACTAGGATAAAGGAAAGGAAAATTATCTTATTATAATAAGATAATTTTTTAAAAATATACAATACGTGGTGATATATAAATAAATAAATAATATACAGTACTCTACACGTACTATTTCATAAAGTAATGTGTCATAGTTTTCAATAACTTGGGCAATATATAAATAATCTAAGCAGACATTATATACTTAATGTAATTAGATAATGTTTTTTAAAAATATATATAATACATGGTCATGCATAAATAAACAGAAAATACACAATGCGCTACACATACTACTTCATAAAATAATGTATCTTAGTTTTCTGTAATTCAAGTATTATACAGAAATTAAGAACCCTTTTATACTAACTAAAATAAGATTTAAAAAAAAATCTATATAAGACATACAATTCTATTTTTTGAAATAATGTGTCTAGCTTTCAATAACTCGAATAAAATATAAAAAAATATCATATACTTACTATAATAATATAATTTAAAAAAAATATAGAGTGTGTGGTAGTTTATAACCATTTACTATATCTTAAAATAATGTGCAAATGCATCAGAGATAACCAAGTGGTGCATAGACAAGAGATAGCATTGATCAGCAATAATATATAGTTAGTGCTGGAAAAGGGGAGAGTTCATAATAGTATGAATGAATGATTCAATGACTAACACAGAGCTTCTAGAATCCTTCAAATCTTCTGAAAATGAAGAAAAATTTTTACTAATTCTCATTCAAGTAAAGTTATTGATAATAAATTTTGATAATGTCTGTAAAGTTTGGTAAATTAAGAAAACTTTCTATACCCTGAAAAAAAAAGCACGAATTTCTACAATTCTGCTGTACCTAATTCTGCAATTAAAAATTAACTTTATACAAATCTTTTTCTAAATTTTTATATAGTGTCATATCTGTAGAGGCGTTACACTACATATATAAACCTTAAAATAATTTTATCCTCTTCGCTCATAAGCCCATATTTAAGGACTTAATCTTCAATGCCTAACAGATCTGATAAAAGTATTATTGGGCAAAGAGGTAAAACACATCCTCTTAAAGTAATATGAAAGTAATTATAGAATATTATGTTCTTAAGTGTTAATGTGTTGAGATCCTTTTACCATCAAAACAATTTTTATAGTATTTCTCTAATCTGAGAATTGAGTAAAACAAATCTCAAAGTTTTTATTTATCTCAACAAAGTATTAGTCGACAAACAAACAAAAGTATACATATTTATTACTTTTAGTAGGGCAAAACAGAATTTCTGAAACTTTTGATGTTTTTTTTTTCATTTTATTATTAATAATAATGATAACTGTTAAGTTACGAAGCTAGAAAAGAAGAAACTTGATCACTAATTAACAGTAACAAAAAATCAATGAAGAACATGAAAGATTTTAAGGAGGTTATTTATTTAGGGTCATTAAAAAAATATTGTCGATGAACGTAAAAAAGTCTAGTTGATAAAGGTCTCCACAGACTTTTCTATGCTATTCAGTCAGAATATTAATAAAATTAAATTATTTTTATATTGATGTTTCCCGGAACGCAGTACTAATTGCTTCGAATATCAATATTATTTGAACATTCTTTTTTTTTCTCACCGCAACCGTTCTTTTTCTTCCATAGGAATACCAAAAATTAATTCAGCGCAGTGTTTTCGAATCAGCGAACAACTGAAGTGAAAAGATCGGTCACAATCGAGTGATCATAAGATGCCGAGTGGGCGGGACTAAGAAGCCGTGACGTCACGCACTGGCGAGATTTCTATTCGTGGGGCCAGACGTTGCGTTGGAAAACAAACGAATGTGTGTTTTATTTTATGGATGCATTTTCTTTTACCTTTTCAATGTTTATTATGTTTGATGTTTTGTGAGAATATGCGATTTATACTGGCAATATTGTTCTGCGATGTGGAACGCATTTCATGACATTCTACATCCGCTTGTAGCTTTTATTTATTTAATTTTTTTACGAGTTTCTGTTCAATTCTTTCCTATCCTATCATGTGTTTGTTTTGATGAAGGGATGAGTGGATGTTTGACCTGTCATATTTCTTATTAATATGATTTCTTTCTAAAAGTGTCGGTTAGAGTAGGACTGTTTGTTCCGTTTATAAGTGTTGATTTTTTTCGATTGATGAGCATGTTTTTTGTAGTTTAATTAGGAAATTTAAGTTATTTGATGATGGAACAAATTACGGTGACTTCTCGCTTGTGTTGCTACATTCTTTTTTTGACAAACAGAACTAATCATTTCAGTAGAATGTATATTATTAACTAATTATTTTACCTTAAATTATAAGCAGTCTACTTGCAATTTATTTTTTGAGTAAATTTAAGTAATTTTCATGCATAGCTATTATTATTGAAACCTTCTAATTTTTTTTAAAAGAATGTTTCATCTATAAAAACATTTATTAATATTTTTATTTCTTCTGCTGCTTGAATATTTGCTACTCAGAAAAATAATTTACTTGAATTTAATTCTTATACTTCCAAATAGTTTGTTAATCAAAGAACTATTTAATAGTTAATAAAATGCCTGATTTTTTCTATTGAATGATTCATGTAAAAACCAAACTTCTGACTGCGGGTGTGAAATATATCTAAATATTCTTTTAAAATGGGATTTTTGAAAACCGGGAAATCAATATCATAAATAGAAAATTACTCTATTTAACATCTGATTTAATCCACCATTTATAAGTCAAGTAGCACAATTGAAGTAGGTGCTTAAACTTTCCACTAGGTGATTTAAATGACGACAAATTAGTCCCTTGAGGAGAATGAAATCCTCACAAATATCCTGGTGGACAAAAAAGGAAAAAAAAAATTAACAAATACAGAAAAAAAGGAGGGAGGGAACTTTCTCGAAGTCTATTTTCCTTTTATTTAATTTCTACTATCTGTATTTGTATGTAAGAATAACAGTAAATGATAAATAAAAAGTTCAAATAAAAATTTAATTAAACTAATCAAATTTATTTTAATTGTATGGGTAGAAGCATCAGCACCAATGATGAATTTTCAATCAGTTCATCTAAAATCTTACCAATTAAAACAAAATAAAAAGCAATTGAGATGAGAATTATATAAATAATCTAAAACAGAAAAAAAAAATTAAAATTTCATACCTTTCTATATTTTGTTTCAATTTTTATGGTACTCAATTAAAAAAATGACTATTTAATAGAATTTATTCGTACTCCGTAGATACTTGTTAAACGAATTGTATCAATTTAATGGATTTTATCGTGTATTTTTATGAATATGCGATGTGATTCACTTTTAAAAATGAAGAAAAGTAAAGATGTTAAGTTGTATTGTTGGTGAATCAGAGTTTGGGGCATTTATCTTTGCTATGCAGTTGAGAGAGACATCAGGTGAATTGATTATAATATTTATTGCACGACATTTTAATTTCAGTATTTAAAACGATGATTTCTGATTATGTGAATTTGCATTTTTATTTATATGCACTTATTGTAATTATAACTTTATTTTATCAAACCAGTTAAATTTTCAATTCCTTTTTAAAAGTCTTTTATGCCGCATGACTTAGATAATGATCAACAATAGTTTTTAAAAAAAGCGCCCAAGAATTTTTTTAAAATGTGAAACTACATTATTCCAATAAACCAGAAATTGCTAGAGACTTTATAGTTTGCTTAATTTATTGATCTTAGTGAAATTGTTATCGAAGAATACCAAGACATACAAATAAAGTAGGAAAAAACTCTGATGTACAACCAAAGTTCGGGGGAAAAAACCGAGCTTACTTTGGAAAAATGAATTTATTTTGTTTAAAGCAAATACATTGTACAACTTTTATACTAACGAATTTAACCGAATTTCCCCTTAGATTATAGTAGCATTACTGCTATTATAAAGAAATATCTCTAAATGACATTTGTATTACTTCTGATTGAAACTCCGAGTTTTTATATAAAATAAAGCTTTTTTTTTACACCAAGTGTATATATATTTACCAAAATGAAAATAAACATGTTTACATGCTAAAATAGTTAATTGTTTAAATAGGACTAACGAATAGTTGATCATATTTTTCTTTGATTTGACAATCATGTTTAAAGTAGACTTGTTTCACTTATTGTTATTTTTTTGTTCAAGATTTTATAACTGTAATAAGTTCAAAGGATTACAATTAGATATTGTTTTCACGTAATTAATAATATATTAATTTTCATAGAATTCGGTGGTAATTACAACGAACAAACGAGCACCGGAATCATCATAGTTTAACGCAGAAGATGCCAATTTCTCTGATCTAGTTTATTTTTTTAAAATCACAGCTTATTTGTTAAGTGAAAGAAGGAATTAGGTTTTTAATATTATTTTTTTTAAAGATAATCTGCTCTTTAAAGAGAAACAAATTTTTAAAAGTACAGGTCTTAGTTTCTGTCATGTAAATATTAAAATATCTAATTTTTTTCGGAAATATTTTGAAAATTTTTGAGATTTTGTTACATAATATTTCATCTATACAAATCATTTTATATAAAAAAAAACATAAAAATAATTCTCTTCAACAGTTCGGCCAGGTACTAGATAAACTTTCGAACCCATCGTTCAGATATTTATTTTAGAGTCCCTACTTTGTGGAATAACGTAAAATTTTAAATATCGTTTGATTTTTCGATCAGTCACATATTTCTTTCTTTTTTTTCCTTTTTTTCCCCTTGATAACCATGCCACAGCTGCCAACTGCCAACGAACTTCGCAATAAGCCTTCGAACTCCACTCCTATTTCTTCGATCATCACGGAACGCTTATTGCCAACTTGCGAATAGAAATATTTATATGATTGACGCGCGAGAGGCTCTGTGAGTAGAATGCGCGACAAGTCCTGGGGTTTTATTGTTTATTCTGCGCGCTGAATCGCGGCAAAAAATTGCTTTTCGCTGCTGCTAGGAAAGGGTTTAGGAAAAGCCTGGTTTACCATGATGCCATCGTTTGTCGCCAAAGGGTTGTGAGATAGTAAATAATATTGGGACAGTTGTGTTCGAAGCCAGGAAATTGTGCGTCTGCAAACGATTTTTTTCTTTCTGCCTCCCCTCCTTTATCACCTGCCAATGTCTGAACTGAAATGCGTGATTTCTTTTTTTGAAACGTCTCTTTTCCTCCTGTTTTTAAGAATGGATAGAAATGCTTTGTTTGAAAAAATGGCTATTATGCTATACTACAATATCTGAATTATAAATGTGTAACAAAGGTATTTTTTTCATCGATTTAGTAGAGCATTTTTCCGTTTTAAGTAATGTTAGAATTGATAATAACTTATCCTTTATTGAACTGAAATTTTATAGATGTTGTTTTTGTTATGGAGAAACATGGATGCCTTCCTCTAAGTGAAACAAACGTGCTGGATTATGTGATGATAATTTATGAATTAAATAAAACGGAATGATCTCGCGATTTATTCTTATAAGTCATGAGAGTTACAAGAATATTGTTGTTGGTCATGATGATATATAGTTTCAATGATGATAAAAATTAAAAAAGAAGTCAGATTTTTTCATTTACTGTAGCAACGCCAGGAAATAAATATACCGGGTGGCCAGAAATAAAACACCCCTACTCTGACCTCCCTGGATATCGAACTACTCAGTGTAAAGGCTTGAAAATTTGTGGACATACTATTCAAAAAATGGGGAAACGGATTTCACGAAAAAAAAATTTAGTTCCAGAAATCACCGATAGGTGGCGCTGTACCACTGGACGTATGCTGAAAAGACACAAAAACACGTTTTAAACACATTTTATTTGAAAGTACCAAGCATACATGAAACAAGGACGTTATCGATGCAGGGAATGCTGCTCAATATGGTTCCCTTCCTGAAGATGTAAAATGTGAAGTCTGTGGACAGCTTGTTCAACTGCGGATCGTAACTGGTCATCTGAGATGCTTCTCACATGCAGACTGATACTCTCTTTCAAATCTGCCAAGGTTATCAGACGTTCTCGATAAACAAGGTTTTTTAAGTGTCCCCAAAGCCAAAAATCACACGGATTAAGATCCGGTGAACGAGATGGCCAAGTTGTCGGAAACGCGCGACTGATTATTCTGTCAGTGGTGAAATGTTGGCGAAGAAACTGTTGCACAGGGAGTCCAATGTGTGGAGGTGCTCCATCTTGCATAAAAGTAATGGTGTCAAGGCATTGGCGCTGCTGCAAATGGGGTACAACAAATGTTTCGAGCACCCTTTTGTACCTGTTGGCCGTCACGGTACATGTCTCAAGGCCATTGGAAGTAACCTCTTCGAAAAAGAACGGTCCAAGGATGAATGTGGCTGTGAATCCACACCAGACTGTAACTTTCGGTGAGTGGAGTGGAATCTCTTGGAAGGTACGGGGGTTTGTCGTGTCCCATATGCGACAGTTATGGGTGTTCACTGTTCCACTGAGGTGGAAATGGGCCTCATCGCTCCACAGAATCTGCCACGGCCACGATGCATCCACTTCAACTCTAGCAAGAAATGTCAATGCAAAGGTCAGTCGCATCTCCCTGTCTGTGGCCAGCAATTGTTGATTAGGGCGGATTTTGTACGGGAAACAATGCACCATTTTTCTGAGTACGTTCCACACTGTGCTATAGGGAACACCCAAGTGTCGTGACACTGCACGTGCACTACTGCAGCCTAAAACATTATCCATTGACTGTTCAACAATACCGGTGGCAACATCTTCAACGACATCTGAACGAACCGGTTTGCGTCCTCGACCAGGCTGAACTCCAAGATGTCCAGTTTCCTCGAATCGAGCGATCATTCTCCTGAGAGCTTGTGGAAGCAATGGTCCCTTACGCAAATCCTTAAGTCGGCGAAACTCTCGAAGTGCTGCTGGAGCATTTCCTTTATTCTCGTAAAACAACTTCACAAGCAAAGCGCGTTCTGGCAGCGTGACAGCCATCACTAATAAGAATGACATTCCCCACCTTTTAACTTCTTTTATACCCAGAACATGGCTTCTAACCATGCTTTATGCAAATTTTTCTGGTTACAGTATGAAATTGCAGTTACAACGGGAGTTCTAGCTTCTTTACTATTTTTATTTTCCATAAGGGGCAGAAAAATTAAAAAGGAAGCATGGAAGCATTCCATTCCGCATAAACATTTTAATTTTTATTATTATTTGTGTCTTTTGATCATAGTTCCAGTTGTGCAGCGCCACCTATCGGTGATTTCAGGAACTAATTTTTTTTTCGTGAAATCCGTTTCCCCATATTTTGAATAGTATGTGTACAAAATTTTGAGCCTTTACACTGAGTAGTTCGATATCCATGGAGGTCAGAGTAGGGGTGTTTTATTTCTGGCCACCTTGTATATTTCAGCTGAAGAATTAAAAAAACTAATTGAATCCAATTATAAGACCCAATGTTACTCGAAGATTAAACATTTCCCTATATGATATCGTAATAAAGTAAAAATAATAAATAAAGAGTAAGTATGCATAAAATATTATAATATATACAAACTTTTTATTTCACTCCAACCTTTGAGCCATGGCTATTTGTCATTGCTTGAAAATTAAGAGTATATCAGTTCTTGACACTGTTGTACAACTACTTTAAGCACCTAAAAAAAGTCATACTCATATTTAAAAAAATTATTGATAAAGTATATCAAAATGTTACTGCATTTCAAAATCATCTTCATTATTTTCAAAGAAGAAAAAATGCCCAGAAAAGAATTTGGTATAACTGAAAAGGTAAAATTGTTAATTTTAAGGTCAGATTTATGAGATAAAACAGCAAGGCAGGAAATCCACTTGCAGGAAATATCCTACAATTTTTAGGGAGTTGCTTTCATTCATGATTCATTGATTTAAAAAAATAAATAAAAACACTGATATTGAAATTTGAAGACTTAAACAACAGAGCCTTCAGGTAAAAGTTCGAAAACGTTTATAGTTTCGAGTTGTAATAGGAACAATACTAAAATATGAAAGCAAAACTTTGTGAGTGAAATTTAAGCTAAAATATTAAAAGATATAATCAGAAAGCGCGTCCTCAGACTGAGTGTCAGTATCGAGATGATGATGAGGATGGAAAAGAAAAAAATGATACACTTATCTTGTCCATAGTTTCTTTTTCTTTTTTTTTTGCATTATGACAATTATATGAGCTTTAGAAATCTTATTTAAAAACACCAGCGGGTGACCGAGCTCCGCTCGGAGAAAACAGGTATCGAAGCTAACTCGAAGATTTAAATTTTCAATTGTGATTTATCAAAACAATACATGCCATAAGAAAATTTGTGAAACCATTGGTGAAAAGATAACCGGTTAAACCTCGGTTTTTCATCGTCCACCAGCGATGTCACGTCTTGATGTTCCATTGGAAATCCCCATCTGCACTGGTCTCTTCCATGTTTGCTGACCATGCACGGAGCGCTTGGGTTCATATCACCACACGGGTTATGGATCATCCATTTCGAGATCAGCTCCTTGAGTTCCGGATCATCTTCTGGAAACTTTATTAGTTCGCCATATTGCCTATGGCAGCACGTTACCGCTTGAAACCTATTAGCCAATATGGCGAACTAATAAAGTTTGAAAATATCCTATATGTAACTCCGAACTGCTCGACCGTAGCGCTTCAAAACCGGCGCCAATCGATTCCTCGTGGCCAAAAACCATAGATCCCCAAGTTTACCGGAGTTTATTAATTCTGGGGTGATTTTCGACTTGGCAACCATTCCTCGTATTATAGTATAAGATAGTAACTAAAAAATCCAAAAACAAAATTAGGAAACATTGATCCTTTGTAAGGAATTTCGAAATTTTGACGCTTTTCCCTCTTGGTAAGTTTGATACACCTAATACTTTCTTACATATTCCGTAAGAGTGGCATTATTAGAAATGTTGAGTACCATGTAAAATACCGAAGAGTGGAAACTATGTAAACCAACTAAAAGTCAAAATCTGAAAAAAAAAAAAGTTAAATTTTTTCTATATTATGAATTTTAAAGTCAATGCAATCTTTCGAGAAAGAGTAACAATAATGAGAAATCTATTTGAAAAATCAAATTTATTTATCAAAATCATTATAAAATTTAAAATCCGCTAAAATCTTTAAGAAATTCTTGCTTTATAAAAATGCATGCTCTAATTTTTTTTTTTAAATTTACGAATTCCCTTATGAAAAATGATCTGAATTTGTGGAATTAAAAATTGAAAAATTCTTTCTATATTGTTTGTAATAAAATTTTTGAAGCAAAAGGAGAGGAAGAAAGTCAAATAGTGAGAAAGAAATATCCCCGAATGACATATGTGATCACATGTCGTTTAATAACTATTTGTTACGTTAAATAATTTATTTCATTACGAAGATGTTTCTCGTTTAAGATCTTTTCTTTTACGAATGCATTAATAAATTCAAATTCTGTTCTCGAATTCAAGGCCCAAAACTTGCAGAACGTCTTATCATCAGTTTTGTAGTTGAAAACTCGACAAACTCGTATTTGAATTCCTTACTACTTCACATGTACGAATAATATCCCCCCTTCAAATTTTGATGTTCCCGAAAATAGGATGGTAAAATATACCCACACACTTGTCCTTCAACCAGCTTGTTTATGAAAATCTTTTGGGATTCGAGATATTCATTTCAAAACTCCGAGATCCTTCTTTGCATTTCTTGAAAACTTAACACGAACGAAACTAAAATAGACAGAAAGAGAAAGACAGAGAGAGAGGGATGGTGAAATAAAAGCCCAACGACTGTGTGAACGAGCCACATCAAACAGCAAGTCTCACCGCACTCTTTGAGGGGAAAAATCAATCCGCGACATTTCGAGTCCAATTGCTAAGTGGAAACTATCCGACATAATGCAGAAGCCAATTCATAGCGGTCCCACAACTCTCATTCAAAAAGCAATAGAAAAGTGGGAATGAGAACGACACAAAGCCAATAGAAACATTCAGCAGCAGAGAGCCAAGCCTGCCTATATCCTCTCGACGATGTCTGCTGGGACTTGCAGGGAATAATCATTTCAAAGAGGGTAGCACTATATTATTATTTGACTTGGTTTTCAATGGATTTGGGGAAAGGGGTTTTCGGTTTGTATTTGTGTATTCTGAAAAGTGAATTGCTGCAATTGAAAAGCTTTTAAAAGTCTTTTCGTTCGTAATGCCTTCAGTACGAGGGAAGACTGTGTGGATTTATATATAGATATATACGTATCCACACAATATATATGTATATATGTGTATGCGGTACCAAGAATTGAGAGGCGACAAATATAGAATTCGGCAATAGATAGTCTTGCATACAGTCGTGAAGGATCAAATATTATTTGATCAGATACGTGAAAAGAATCTTTTCTCCCTGTGGAATTGCGTCACGGTGGAGACCGTTTTGTCTTGTCGTTTACGATCGTTTTCGGCAAAACATGACTTTTTTGAGTGATCAGAATGCTTCTCAATACACCGAATAGAAAAAGCAAGCTTGAAAACTCTGTTAGGAGAAGAAAAGTCTTGGAAACATTACAAAATAATAAAATTAAGTACTGAAAGATGGAGTTTAAATAGAAATTGTTTCAAAGAAATAGAAGAAAGTCATATTTTTTAACAAAGAATTTAGCATGTAAATATTTGTTAACTTCTTATTTGATTGATAGGATAAAATAACTATAATGTTGCAAAAAAAAAAAAAAACTACCTTTTTCTTGCTGAAATTTCCGACTTTTACAAAGTTAGTCAAACTTTTCTGAGCTCTTTAATGTTGAAATTCTCAATATTTCCTTTTAAAACAACGTTTCTTACGTAGGAAAGGTGATGTATCCCCTCCCTCTCTTTTCAATTCATTGAAAATTTCCTTCTGATACTGTCTACTGTACAATGTGCTCACCCAAACCAATAAGAAGCCTCAAAGCTTCAAGCAGCTGAACATATGACAGCTGTTGAACTGTTTTTTTTGTTTTTGTTTTTTTCCCCAATAACTGGAAAATTTATTCCCGTTATTTTCTTCCTTTGTAAATTCAGCTATTTCACTCTGAGAGTTTCAAACTAAAGGGAACTAAAGCTATCTACATGTCGATTAATGAAAAGAAAAACTATTTCCACAGGACAGTATTATCGTAAAGGTATATACTTCAGCAGCGTCTTCATTACAAAGTGCATGATCTTATTAGAAACAGTCTCCTTGTGTTGTATTTTTAAAGTATTTTCACTGACATTTTTGAATTTGAAAGTTAATTAAAAAAATAAAATAACCGCACTTAAAAAAATGGAATCCAATTTTTTTAGCTTTATATTTTTATAATTTAAAAATTTTGCAGAGAAAATCTCACGCTTTTTAACAATTTGATTTTTTTATAATCTATATTTATAAGGAATTTTGATATTTACTATTTATGTCAGAAAAATAAATCTAAATAAAAAAACCTAGCTGGAACGTTAAATTATTGTTATTATTTTGCATTATGCATAGATAAAACTGAAATAGTTTCTAAGTTTTTTAAAATATAAGTTTCAATTAAAGTTTAACTTGCATTCAAGAATTATTTCGAAATTGATTGATATAAAAACACTAAGATCTCGAGTAAAAGAGAACTCGTTACAAGATTCTGAAAACAGATCACAACAATGGCAACTTTTGAAAAGCTCTATACACATATAAGATAGAGAAAAATTAGGAAAACTTTTAACAAATAAATCTCTAAGAATAATATATAATATAGATATTAAGAAAGGCATAGCTCATGAGTTGAAATAATCCGCCTAAAATTTGAGGCTTCAAGAAGGTTCCAGTAATTCTAAAATGCGTTTTTGAGTCCTTTGATTATGACATTCAGAATAATAATATAGATATTAAGAAAGGCTATAGATATTAGATAGTATTCCGATAAGAAGTTGATTAGACTTGGGACCCATTTGGTCGAATGCTGGCGTTTCCTTTCAGGTTATGTAAAGTAATAAAAAAAAACAATTGATATAGCAGATGGTGACAATTAAACAAAAGATAATCTATAGTCAAAGAAAAAAAAATCTATTCGTGCACTGTATTCAACAAATAAATTTATTTTTTGTCAGCCAATTTGTGCCAGCACCAACTCAGCTTTTTATCCTCGAATGCCGAAAGCGGATAATAATATCGAGCGTTCATGCCATGCCGACCCTTAATTACGCTGCTGACTGAACACAGCATAAACATAACGTTCTGGTGTGAAGCCCTTTAAGTGCGACATGAATTGAAGTGATTGGTCTAACAGCCAAATATCGGCCTTGCTTTTGTATTCATATACAGAGGAAGAAATTTTGCTGACGTAACTAAGATCCACGTATTAAACCTATCACCCTTGGAAAAATTTAACACTCCGTGTGTCCCGTGCCAATACCCAGAAACAGAATAAACTACATTTTATTAAACCTGTTACTGACACATGGCCAGTTTTACTAATGCGTGGGGCGGATGTAAAATTGTCTCTTCTACGTATTGGACATACTCGGACTACCCACAAGTATCTACTGCTCAGAGAAAGGGCTCCTATGTGTTCTTCATGCCTCACCGAATTGACAGTTAGTAATATTTTGATTGAATGCCCAGCTTTTGACTCTCATCGCCATCATTTTTTTTCACTCATCAAGTGTAATTCTCCCAGAATTGCTGGGAAAGAATTATCATCCAAACATCTTTAAATTTTTAACTATTATACACCTTTTACCATATATTTAAATTAAACAATTTCCATCTTGTTTGTTTTTTAATTCGAAGATGTAGTTTTTTTTCTTCGTCTGTTTTAGTTTTTTATAATAATTTTTACATGAAAATGTAATTTTATACGAAGCTTCAAAAACTAACAACGTTTTACCTTTTACCATAAGAATGACGCAGTATAGCCAATGGCGCAGTATAGCCTTGTGCCAAAAAAACCAAATTAACCAACCTAACCAACCCGGCCAATACGCGCTTACATATTCAGGTATATTAGCAAATTTAACGATATTAGATGCCAAAATTTATTTGATTTCGGAAATAGACGAAATATAAATTTCTTTAACACATGAAATGCCTCGTTGATTTCACGTGCCTCGAGTTCTTCAATGCCATATTTATTAGGAGAATTGAATGCCTTGTTATTCTCGATAGCCCTTCTGGTAAACGAGAATTTCTCGTTATGTTTTGAATATTTTGATGAAATATTAATTAAAACAGAAAAGTTAATTTATGCAACTAATCGAAATGCAAGTATTTTACTGAGGTCAGCAGTGATCCTCATCATGGCCCTGAAATGTCGTTGCTTGTTATGTTTGTATGTTCTATATCGCATTAATTATTTCACACAATTTTAATAGGGAAGATAACATTGAAAAAAATCATCTAAAAATTTGGCCGAATTATGTGTTTCTAGTAATATTGGCTCGCTGATCACCGGTGATTCCTGGGGTGTTAAGCATTAATTCAGTGCCAATCATCGGCGACCCCAAAGATATTCAACATGTTAATAAACAAATTTCAAGCATTAAAGATTCATTAACATATAATATAATAGATGTATTTCACAATTATAGGGAAATAAATACATTTTAAATTCAAATATTTCTTTGAAGAAAGGAAGTACGACAAGTTAAAGACGTACGCTCCATTTTAGTGTCGTGAAAAAGAAGAATGGATCATCAATGGTTCTAGGCTCCTGTTAATGCGAAGACACGGTTTTAACATTAATTCTAGGCTCATTTAATGTTAAAACCGTGTCTGAGTATAGCATATGAAATGTAGGTAAGGGAAAGGTAACGAACAAAGAGGGGTGCAAATGTCGTAACATGCACTCTGGTGTTTTTTGTTTTTTTTGGCACAAAGTCCAATTTAGAATAAGCTGCCCCATTCACAGGTTTTATAAAAAAGGAGTTACGATATAAAAGTGCAAATAAAATAGTGATAAAATATAAAACGTCAAAAATTAGGGATATCAATAATTTATCACGATATGGCGCAAGTTTAAAAAAACAACAGCCAAATTTTAAATACTATGAAAAAAAAAAGTTTTTAAAAAGTCAAAAAGATTTGAGTGAGGTTTGAAATAGACTAATGAAAGTGAGTTAAACAATCAATTTAAAATCGAAATATTGAGTAAGAATATGGGTAATAGAATTGACTATAGCACAGTTCGTACAGTGAGGAGATGGTTCACCAAACAGTAAATGTTTGTGTGCAGATCTTAGGTGTCCAATGCGTAGACAGATTAATATAACATCTGCGCATCTGTTTGGTAAAACTGACAAAATATTGAGTTTAGATTGAACAACATATAATAATTATCCACCTGCATGTCCCGAACTTATTACCGCTTTCCATTAATATTTCGCTTGATACAAGAATTTACACGGAAATTTAGAGGAACGGAAGATTATTTTTCAGCTTGACCTGCAAGTTCATTGTTATAGACTTCAATATAATTCGGTACTCATCAGAAAATGATGCCAAAATCTGTTCACCAGTATATCCTGGAATACAGAAATAAATTCAGAAATATATAATAGTTAATTATGTTCTTCCAATATTTGGGGTTCATCTTACTTAAATTCTACAGAAAAACATTTACTAAATTGCGTTACGAACCAGTTAGGAATTCAATAGACATTATGGACATCTTTATAAAATGCCATCTTAATAGGCGAAAGATCGAGCACAATTCAAAAGACTGTGATAGTCATTCAATTCAATAGATTGAGGCATAAATTAAAAATACCACTCCCGAAAATCCTCTTATAAATATCTTTTAAAAATGTTTTTTTTAATAAATGTTTTTTGAGGGGGAAATTAGAATTAATTTTAGAAAAGTCCCCTTATTTCATGATTTCAGGAAACAACAAAATAAAAGCTTATATTTAATTTTTTTGGCTATAGGCATGTGGGGAAACTAGTTGCAAGAGAAAATAAAACTGTAACAAAGAAACGAATCAATAATTTTGATTTAATAACAGTTTTTAAGCGAGTGAAGTGCGATTTGTGAAGTGTTTTACATTCATAAAGATAATCAGTTTCGCTGTAAAAATAAGTGCAAGTGAAGGTTCATCAAATAATATCTTTTATTATTATTATTTTTTTAATTTTATGACTGTAAATTTTTTCCTTAACTGAAGATAATTTTGCACCAGAATGATTGCTGTTCTTTATTTTAATGGCGATGAACACTGCGTTTCAGCAGAAAGATAAAATAATAAAATTGGCTTTAAAACTCATAATCATTGATTATTTGGTGTTAGCATTTTTTTAAAGCAAAATATATAAAATGCGCTTGCTATTTATGAACATCTGATATAAATATATAGCTATTACTCAATGAATTGAAACTAATTCTTTATCCAGTTTTGTCCTTTCTGAATAAAATTAATATTTCAATATTAAAAAATGAGGAATACATGAAATGCCAGTCATATTCGAAGTAAATTGCAAAAACAATCTGTGGTGTTAAATTGAATTATATTTAATATTTTAGTAAGCATTAAGATTCTGATATTTAATTTCTATAACTCGTACGAATGAAATATCAAAGAGGAAAAAGCGGGGAAGGTTAAAAAGTTTATGTAACATATCTCACCCCTTCAATTTTCGCAATCCAAAATAATAGTGTTAAAATTGTTAATATTTTTGGGATCCGGCATATAGGTAAGAACATCTTCCCCGTGATCTAGGAGTTCCGATTCGGACATGATTGTTCTTCGTTAGTTCTATCTGTCAGAAATCTGAATGTGCCTCCCTATAAAATGGGGTTGTGCAAGCGGATGTGGTGTGTTAGAGACTAAAGGCCTTATCACACGGTGAAATTTCGCCAGCACTTTTCCGTTTCTACCCTCGAAAACCGGTCAAGCAAGTTTCATAATCGACAACTCTTTCGAACCAGCTCGAAAATGTTGTCCACAAACGAAATTCAAACCAATCATGTGAAACTTTGAAGTGACGTCACACAAGTGACGTCATTTTCCTTGTCGTTTGCTGACGGAAAATGCTGAAGATATTCTGCCGTGTGATAAGGTCTTAAGACGTACTCTTGGCCCTAGTTGTCGCTACTAAAACTAGAGATGCTCTCTCGGCTTAAAATCGCTGACTTCGACAGCGAGTTTGTCTACAACAAGTGCTATCTAAAACAATACATTTTAAGAAAAGGAAAATTGTTTATAACTTTTTTTAAGCTGTAAAGCAATGGCTGTAAATCGAGGCAATTCCTCAATTTTTTTTCAATGATTATTTATTTAAATTTAAGTTTTTAATTAGATTTCATCTGTTTAGAGAGGAAATTTTGGAATTAATTTTTCATTCACTTTTTGATGTGATTTTCGTCAATATTTTATCGGCTTTACTTCTTGTTATGATAGAATTTTCCAGTATTCTATAGATTTAAATTTCAAGTGACAATACATTTTTATCGTTTTAGAGCATAATCATCCCTTAACAAAAAAAGACCAATCTCAGCATTGTCTTACTCTCTAAAAAAGTTGGATGATAATTATTTAGAAATACAGGATGGAATCCGAACTGTCATTTTCTAACATGGCCTAAATTTCCCGCTGGTGGTACGTTTTATCAACGGAGTGAAATTAATTTTAACCTATAACATTAGCATAGCCACTAGGAAAGGAGAACCTTCTTGCTTATTCGAACATTCTTATTCGAGTCTTTACGAGTATATAATTATTTGCTAATTGAATTATTTCAATTAATTTTTAATTCCATATGAATGACTCTATCATATGGTGAATTGGTATTTTATCATATACGCACCAAAACGTAAAAAATTTTTCAGTCAAAAGATTCCAGGGAAACAAAAGTAAAAAACAAAATTCTGGAGTGATATAAAAATGCAATAAGGAAATATAGGCACGATAAATATCATACGACAGAAAATCTCAAAATGTTTATTAAAAGCTAAAGTATATAATAATTACGGTTAAAATTTCAGATAAAGTATGGCCCTCATTTTATTTTAAGATCAAATGTTTTTAATTACTAATTACTTTCAAACAATATAAAAGGACAAATAAAAAAAATTGAATAATAAGCAATAACATTGAAATTTTGCCGAAAAAATTTCCAATTTAAACCGACGAAGCGCTATTCAAAGCATCTAATTCAAAACCGGATGGAAAATTCTCAGGCTTCCCTGCAGAAAAGGACAGCGCTTAAAAAACTGTAGAAACTTTGAAAGACTTCGATTGTAGGTGTGAGATGTTTCAAATGTCACGTCGAGAGATAGTCGGTCTCCCTTTTCCAAAATAATCTCCAATCCCCCCCTTTCTCTTGCCCCCCTGCTGCCCAACGGAAAAAGAAGGTAATAGTCTCTGTGCTCCTTTTGTCGTCTGGCTTACGGCAACGACAGTATCCTACTATGTCCTTCTTTTACTGGAAGGACATTAGGGGAACATTGAGGACACAATATAAGGATTATTCCAGATAAATCACACGAACAAATGTTCCAACATCACATTCTATGCCTTCCCCAGCCCCTCTGCGCCTTTCAGAAGAAAAAAAGAAAGACCCACCGCCCTCGCACCCTTCTTCCTTGGTAGATGCTGCTACTTTTTCTCCCCTCCCGACACAACTTGGCAGCAAACTGTCCGGGTTGCTGTTCTTGTGAATGTCTTTTCTGGATCTTCTTGGCGAAAAGAGAGAATTCCAGGAATCGCCAAAGTGTTAATTATTTTTTAAAAGCATCTCAAAAAGGTGATAAAAAAAACTGTTCGTATGCTGTTCCACAATTTTTATGCGGCTCTAATTTCCAACTGTTTAACCATTAATTAACATTATATTGAATACCCAATATGAGTATATTGTTGCTAACATGACCCCCAAAGATGGCTAATATACTAACATGACCCTCAAGGATGGCTAATATACTGGCAAGAGCTCAAAAATGGCTAATATGCTGATATAACCTCCAAAAGTAACTAATATAATCGTATGGCTTCAAAGATGGCTAATATACTGACATGGATTCCAAAAGTTTAAGATGGAGTTCAGAAAATATTATAATAGTCGTTGTCACTAATTGTTAAAATACATCCATATTTAATCATTCTTCGTAGCACTATGAATTAACTGAAACTAATCTAATAATTTAAGATTAACAAAACAATAATTCAGCATTTATTGACAGTATTTACGCTCCGTTATAACTGCAAGTTACCGTTCCCTTTATGTTGCCAATCCTGCCATCTTAGTCTGTAAAGAAGTTCGATACATTTAGTCTACCAAAAAAAAAAAAAAAAAAAAAAAAAAAAAACGAAAATATAGTAGTACTCTGGTAAATGATCACATTGCCTTTAATGCTAATAAACATTCTGTGTAACATAAATTACGGCCAAGGATCATAATTCTGCTTACTGCTTCACAGTGAAATTTATATGTAAATTAAGGAAGTGCTGAAATGACAGCGTCATGGCTTAGGGGTAACGTACTTTACTTGTGACCTGGAAGCCCTGCGTTCTTGTACTGTTCCCTGAGTGCAATCTTCATATGCGATAACGTCAGACTTCTGTCCTCGGGTGCTCAGGGGTATTTATCCTCAATAGCTGCTGCACTTTTTTCTCCTCGATCTCTTTGCTTTGAATCGGCGTTCAGTCTAAGAGGAATAAGTGGCAACAGAGATTATTGTAACACCATGGTAAATTATTAAGTTACCTTTAATGCTAAAAATCACTTCGTTTTAAAAGAATGGATCTTATTTCCCATGATCATGAATCTTCTTATAACCTCAGAGTAGATTTTTTTATGTGAAATAAAAGACTATAGCGATACCTTTATAAATTATTACATTACTTTTGATACCAATAAAAACTACTTCTGAAAACTATCTGACTCTTATGTTCAAAGATCGTCATTTTGCTTATAATTTCCCAAATAATTAATTTTTGGCCGTGCAGAAAGCATCAGGTATACGATGCAGCTTAATTTCCGAATACAGTGAATATCTTGAGGGAGAAAAAATACGTTGCTTTATAAGCATAAAGTAAAATAGCATGTAATTAGGTATTAGATGCATTTATGTTTGGTCTACAACTATGATGTGATTGAATTTCTTTTTTGAAATAAAAGCTAACGAGATTAGTGGGTAATAATTTTTCAGTTTAAAAAAATTCTGAGTGAATTTTAGTAAAAACTATTTAAATTCTACTTTTTTAAAAATTTATTACAAAGTTGCAAGTGACAGAAGGATTTTAGTTTTTTAAAGTTTACAGGGCTAAACTTTAAATAGTAAGTTTTGGAACTAAAAAGGACAAAAGAGGAAAATATAGCTTCAATCTTGATAACATTTATCTCAATTATTCCTTTTCCTCACTGTTTTCGTTCTACATGTTTCTTACCTAGTTTGGATTTATGATGGTTAATTTTACCTTAAAAAAAGGAGAGGATATAATTGAAATGAAAAATATTCATGAAGTACGTAAACAAAAGAAAATATACAAATATATGCGTATTGTACGAGGGCCATTCAGAAACTAACCTCCGATTGGTCACAGTGCGGGTAGTGGGGGGAGTAGCGCGCCATCTGTGCATTCACGCACTCAGCAGGTCAGTCGGCATCAAGCCGTAGTCGAGTGAACATCGTACCTGAGCTAGTTTAGTTTTTGTGGCAGTTTGAAATGTGTGCTGCAATAGAAAATCCCGCCAAATGTGAGGTGCGTGCTGTTATAAGGTTTTTTACAGCCAAAGGATACTCTGCAGCAGCTATTCATCGTGAGCTTTGTGCCGTGTACGGACCAAAAGTTATGAGTGAAGGAGTTGTCCGTGAATGGGTACGTTTATTTAAAAGTGGACGAGAAAACGTTCATGATGAAGAGAGGAGTGGTAGACCATCATTGGTGACTGACGAACTCGTTCAGACAGTTGATGCAAAAGTTCGTGAAAATCGACGTTTCACAATGGCGGAGTTGTCTACTGATTTTCCACAGATTTCTAAGACTCTTTTGTACGAGATAGTCACAGCAAGATTGGGTTACCGTAAGTTCTGTGCACGATGGGTGCCGAAAATTCTTACCGACCACCACAAAACTCAAAGAATGGCCTCTGCATTAGACTTTCTGTCACGTTATGAGGACGAAGGAGAACCATTGTTAAACAGAATCGTGACCGGTGACGAAACCTGGATTAAGTACGTGAACCCTGAGACAAAAGAACAATCAAAGATGTGGGCACATTCAGATTCGCCTATCAAACCAAAAAAAGCCCGGCAAGATTTTTCTGCCAGAAAACTGATGGCAAAGGTGTTTTGGGATGCCAAAGGGGTGTTGTTGGTTGAATTCATGGAACGTGGGACGACCATTAATCAAGACGTGTACTGTGAAACACTAAAAGCATTACGACGGGCTATACAGAACAAACGCCGTGGTATGCTGACTTCCGGTATCGTTTTTTTGCACGATAACGCCCGTCCTCACTCTGCTCGCAGAACAACAGCCCTTCTTGAGTCCTTCAAGTGGGACGTTTTCAACCATCCACCTTACAGCCCAGATCTGGCGCCAAGCGATTATCACCTCTTCATGCATATGAAGAAATGGCTCGGGTCCCAGCGGTTTGATGACGACGAAGAGCTCAAAGATGCGGTCACAGGCTGGCTCAAGGCACAAGCGGGTGATTTTTATGCAGAAGGAATTTCAAAGCTTGTGAAGAGATACGATAAGTGCCTCAATCGTAATGGAGACTATGTCGAAAAATAGTGCAAAGATGTAGTTGTAAGATGTATATATTAAAATATTTTTACTTAACTTGGTGTATTTTTTTCAATTAACCGGAGGTTAGTTTCTGAACGGCCTTCGTATCTATGACTGACAAAAGCATGATTGTAATTAATTTATTACTTTTAGAGAGAATAACTCGAAAGAAATGGTGACAACAGGATATTTGGGATTCAATTTACATAAAAAATATTGCAAAATGTACTTTACTATATATTAATTGAAGATTAAGTTAATAGTAAGTTTACGTATTTAATAATTTTTATCGTCTTATGAATAATTAAATTAAATGGCTAATTACACGGGGAACCAACATAATTGACACAAAAAGCATTTAAAATAATAAAATTAACTCCTAACAGTTGGAAAAAATCCAACAATTTAAATTGAAAGTCTTTAATTTTCTATATTTGTTCATCGATTTAAAAGGCTTTATCCTCTAGCATTAAATATACCACTATAGTTTAATTGGCCAAGTGCCGGCATCCTGGCGTATGGGTAGCTTGTCTTTCCCGTGATCTGAGCGTCTTGGTTTGGGCACGTTTATTTTTCTATGAGTAGTGTGAATGTGTCCCCTGTAAAAAGGGGTTGTGCAAACGAATGCGAAGCATGAAGTAGCTAAGTCGTACTCTTGGCCCTAGTTAGTGCTACTGAAAAAACAAGGGGCGCTTATTTAGGTTTAAATCGCTGACAACTTTCGGTCGGCGGACTTGTAAAGTACCAAGAGTAACAACAACAAAATTCCCGGAGCGTTGCTGCTGCAGATGAAATAACTTTGGAAATATCGTTTGAAATTTAAAATAACTATCTTTTTTTTAAATTTGGAATGATAGAAAGAAAAATATTTATCTTCGTATCGGTAATGAATACATTCATTGAAATTGAGAGATATAAAGGAAAAGCGCAAATAATATTAAATCTACTTTTTTAAAACTTTATTATTCCAGACTTTAGGATGGGCAATATTTTTTTATTTCTCCATCTTCAGCAGACACAAATAAGTGCAAGTAATAAGTATTCAAAGTTTCATCGCAATCGGATGAGCCGTGCGGCAGTGCATAAGAGACATACAGGCAAACAATCAATTTTTATTTTTATAGATTAGCTTTAAAACAACGGCGTTGTTCGAAGATCCGCGAAGTGACAAAGAGGTTAAGAAAACTTCCGGATCATGATTTGGAAAAATTTAGAAGAGGGTTTAAAATTTTAACACCTGGTTTGGAGCAATGTTTTTAATCAAATTTACTGTTAAAGTAATACGAAAGTTATTTATTTAGCTATTGATTAATTAATTAAATTAAATTATGTTTCTCGTGCTTTACTATTTATCGAAGGACTGATTTCAATAATTTTTGACTATTTTGAAAAGCTGTACAATTTTCACAAATGTCTTGTGTGTAGAAAATTTTAGCTATCTAGATCGGAACAGAAAATAATTTTGCCTAAACTGTAATTTTCCACAATGGCTACAGTATGGTTGATTTTTGTCTTTTTACAGACAGAAATATAATGTAGTTCTTACCAATTGCAGATCAAGGTGAGAGCAGCAGGATCATACACTCATTTTTTTAACCACTCATTTGAATCTGACATAATTTTTTGAGGAATTAAAAAAAAACTAGAAATTCAAATCATGACATTTCTAAAGAAGAACAATGTTGCATATGAAGTGCCCGAAAAAGCAAACGACAGTTTCTGTCAAAAAATCATTTATCAGTTGTGAAGAAGATTTTTAACCACTAAAATACTAACCACTTTTTGACAATTAAGACACTGTGGGAGGAAATTCCAAAGTTTACGCTAAGCGTTTATAAAAGAATTTAATAAACCTTTTTATTTATTGAGCTTTTTTTTTAAATATTTTAATTAGAATCTTTTACTAATGACTAGTGTTTGTTAGAATTTCAGAATTATATCAAAATTTAGGCGTCATAAATTTTTCAACAGTCCATTCTATTTAATTAGGAGGAGCTAAACCTAACTATAAGCAATACAAATCAATATTTTTTTCAAAAATATAAACAAATAAGTAAAATAAAATGAAATTTGGCAGGGGGGAAAAACCTTCAGAAGTGTTTCCTTCTTAATTTCTATTCATATTAACATCCCAAGACACATTTTGTGTTTCGTATTTCATTGAAAAAAATGATTTAAGCCTTTCAAGAGATTTTTAATTTCTCTTTTATCTAATAGGTTTCACTTTACATTTTTGATTAAAAGACTATATATGAAATTTCATTCATTAAATTGTTGCATTTTTACTTTTTCTTATATTAAGTGTAGATAAAGTACTGTAAGCTCCAAAAAGTTTGAATTCGAGATTTTGTTGAATGTCTAGTTTTAGATCTTCCTGAGTTCGAAAACCACTATTTTCGGGAAACATCTGTCAGTCTGTTCATCCGTCTATTTATCTGTGACAAATATAACCCCAAAACGCTTTGAGCTAGATGGATGAAATTTGGTATTTACTACAAATTTATGGATTTCTATCAGATTTTTGAGCAAACTCCATTCAGAAGAAATCTGTCTGTCCTTCTGTTCGAATGTACATTCATAGATTGGTGACATTAAAAGACGGATAGATAAAATTCTGTTCACGAATTTCTCTTCTATAGTGTAGATATCTAACAGATTGTGAGCCATACCAACAAGAAATTGGCTATCTGAAAGACGCAAATGCGATTACTCGAAAGCTGTGTTACTTAAATATATCAAATTTGGCATGGGATTTTTGTAATCGTAAATGTCGATGTGCATCAAATCTTGGTTTCAATCGATTTCAGAAAATGCGATTAAAACAATAATTTAATTTTCGTTTATTATTTACAGAATGGTAGGGATTAATGTTCTCTAAATCTTATATTGATTCAGTGAAATTGCTAAATTATACTCAATTTCTGAAATCGCTTTGTCCGTACTTGGGCACCAAATCAAAGGTGATCTATACCAGATTGATGAAAATCGATGTGTGGTCTTTATATCAAATTTTGTACAAAATTCATTCAGAGAAAGTCTGTTTGCCTGATTATTCGTATTTAAATTAACACTATAACTAGAAAGTACAATAAATAGATAAAATTTGATACTTATATTTAACGTTTAAAGTGTCGATCGATATCAACCATCTATCAAGAGCTCATCTGTCTATGAATCTGTATTTACTCGCACATATAAGCAAGATAATTCAAAACAAAATCACTCAAAAAGAAAAAAATTGATATGTGATCCTGCAATTACAATTACACTAAGGTGAAAAAAGTCATGGGATGACTGTTAATATCGTGTCGGTCCTCCTTTTGCCCAGCGAAGTGCAACAACTCGACTTTTCATGGAGTCCACAAGTCGTTGGAAGTCCTCTGCAGGAATATTGAGCCATGCTGTCTGTATAGACGTCCATAATTGTGAAAGTGTGGATGGTGCAGGAGTTTGGGCACGAACTGACCTTTCGATTATGTCCCATAAATGCTCGATGGGATTCATATAGGGTGAACTAGGTGGCCAGATCATGCGCTGGAATTGTCCGGAATGTTCTTCAAACCAATCGCGAACAGTTATGGCTCGGTGACATGGCGCATTGTCATTCATAAAAATCCCATCGTTGTGTGGGTACGTGAAGTCCATGAATGGCTGCAAGTGATCTGCAAGCAGCTGAACATAACCCTTTCCAGTCAATGATCGGTTCAGTTGCACCAGAGGACCGAGTCCATGCCATGTAAAAACAGCCCACACCATTATGCAGCCACAACCAGCTTCAACAGTGCCTTGCTGACAGTTTGGGTCCATGGCTTCGTGGGGTCTGCGCCACACTCGAACTCTACCATCAGCTCGTAACAACTGAAATCCTGACTCATCTGACCACGCCACGGTTTTCCACTTGTCTAGGGACCAGTCGATATGCTCACGAGCCCAGGAGAGTCGCTGCAGGCGATGTCGTACTGTCAGTAAAGGCACTCGAGTCGGTCTTCTGCTGTCATAGCCCAAGGAAGACTAATTTCGCCGCCCAGTCCTATCGGACACGTCCCTCGTACGTCCCACATTGATTCCTGCAGTTATTTGACGAAGTGTTGCGTGTCTATTAACATTGACCATTCTACACAGACGTCGGCGGTCTCGGTCGTTAAGTGCAGGCGGTCGCCCACTGCGCTGTCCATGATGGGATGTGATGCCTGAAATTTCATACTCTCGGCACACTCTTGATACTGTGGATCTCGGAATGCTGAATTCACTAACGATATCCGCAATGGAATGACCCATGCATCTAGCTCCAACTGACATTCCACGTTCAAAGGCTGTTAATTCTCGCCATGCCGCCATAAATCACGAAACACCTGTTCACATGAATAACTTGAATACAAATGAAAGCTCTGGAAAACGAACTGCGCATTTATACTTTTTCGCTGCGATACTACTGCCATCTGTATATTTGCATATTGCTATCCCATGACTTTTGTCACTTCAGTGTATAGCTCAATGTCAAATTCGGGTTTCTATCGGCTGGAAAAACGATATCTTTAATTTCTGGTACTTGTGTATTAATCGTATCTCAGCAATTATTCTCCAACTATTGCTTGCTAATAGGCTGTTCCTAAATCATTAATTAAACACGGTTAATAGCATGTAAGTATAAATTCTTCTTTATTATTCTTCGAAGCACATACATGCGTGACTGAAAATAAAAATCCGAGCAATCGTGGCTTTTACATTCTTTGCTAAGGTCCACAATTTTGTGCGAGGCAGGTTGGAAGATAATACTTTACAAAGTTTTAAAAAGAAGATGACGTTGGTTGATTTCTCTTGTTTATAAAAATAAAATTAAAATTAAATTATGAAAGTTGCTTTTTTAAGATAAGGTATAGCTAAAAATGAATATTTAAAAAATTCATAAAGTGAATTGTTTTTTTAACGCTTTCAATAACTTCTGTTTGACTTTTAGTGAAAGAGATGAAGACAGGTAGGTTACGATCGGCTGTCTCTCCATTGTACTTTTTAATTGCTTTAAAGCAATTTTTCAAAGTTTTTTTTAAAGTTTAACCTTTTGAAGGAATTTTTAGATAATTGTACCTTCTCTTTCTTTTAATTACAATAATAAAAAAAAACTCTGTTCCGAGATATCTGAATGAGATGATGCATCATACATTACATAGTAACACAGAAGTTCAATTGAATATTTTTTATTCTCTGAATTAATTCTTTTTTTTTATCTATCAGACATCGTTTTCTTAGTTTCTCAAACGTTTTATAGATAGCAGATTATGAAATTTTATTTAAAATCGAAAGACGAAAGGTGATTAACTACAGTGTAGAGGCATAGCCAGAAAGTATGAGGCCCTTCTAAATATTTATGCTGAAGCCACATTTTCCAATCTTAAAGCATGGGTCAACTACAGCGTCTATATATTAATGTAATATATCGTGTTGGAACTCACTGAGCGAGTAGATTTTTATAATTTTGATATTTTATTCCCTATAGTTGCATCACTAGTTTCAGCACTTATTTTTTTGCCGTTGTTTACTGATTTTTTTTTGTATTTGAAGTAAACAAAGAGAAATCATTATAATCGTCAAAAAAAGTCAAACTCGAGATTTTGACGAATTTCACTGCATCCAAAAAAAACTCTTTTGGCTTGTCTGCCTATGAACACGATATATCTGTAGCTTTTTGATGGCGAATAAAATTCAACATATGACATTTATAACAAATTTGTAGATGTCTATCAAGATTTGAACGAAATCCATTCAAAGGAAGTTCATCTGTTCGGCTGTCTGAATTACATCTAAGTTAACATGGTAACCACAAAACGAAAAGAGTTAAATAAATAAAATTTATGTACACAGATTTAACATCTAAAGTGTAGATGTATTTGCTACCAAATCTACCAATGGGTTAATTGTCTGCTGGGCTACTTTATCACAAGCATATAAATGCGGCAACTCAAAAACGGAAAGACATAAATAATATGAGATTTTAGTTTGCAATTTTATTATCACAACAGTAGTTCTGCTTAAAATCTTGCTTTCGGAAAAAAGGTGTCCAAAATACATTTCCGGTTTTTCAGTATTTGCTTTTTAACCACATCCTTGTGTTTAATCGTTGACGATTGTAGTGTTACATAACTATCGTTCGCCATTAATGTTGCACAAGCACATTTATTAGAAAGATACCAAAAAGTTTGGAAAACCACTGCCACTGGTTTTCCTTTTTTTCTTCTGGCACGTGGGGCAACATTTACGTTGCCTATATAAAATATAAATAAATGCTTGTGTGTATGTCTCTTATGCCTTCCTAAACCTTTCATCCGATTGCGATGAAACTTGGTCAGCTTATTGCTTACATCTAGGGGCATAGGCATAGTACAATTATCAAAAATAAAAAATAAAAAATTCGGATCTCAATCGCATCTATTTAATAAGGATTAATCTCCAAATAAATCGACGAGGAGACACAAAAGATTCAGTAGAAGTGCTAAATCCAAGTTAAAGGTTAATATTGAATAGCTATTGAACACAAATTCAATGCAAGTCATTATCAGAGGTAACAACTGTATTACAAATTATGCGAGACAATTTTGGGGAGACGAATCCTGGGGTTTTTTAATTTTAATTAAATTTTAACGTTTTTCGTCATAACTTCCAAAAATATTATAGTACAAATAATTTTGCAAAATTTTAATTTTCAAAAAATTATCTTTTTAATTATATTAACGATTTTATAGTATAAATATATTTTCTATGTTTAATCAGTTTTGAAAGAAAATATTTTTTTTCCCATTTTCTAAAATTAAACTTGAAAATTCCGAACGAATATTAAACAAGTCACGAGATTTTAAATAGTTTCTTGCATTATCATTCTGACACCTTTACAATTCTGAAGGAATATACAAATCTAATATATAAAAAAGGATATTTATTCGTATTTTATATGCAGTCTTATCGTTCATCTTATATCTATAAAAACTTGCCAAATTATTGACTGATTGCACTTAATATTATTTTTTCGGCGGATGCAACGTGCCGGGGATCAGCTAGTAGGTTATAATTTTGGATCACTCTAAAGATTTCTTATCTACAATTTAAACTATAAATTCAAGGGCGTATTAAAGCCCAAAAACATAGAACTGCGTTCAGGTTCACGCATCTTATTTCAGAGAGGGTTAATTGTGTCTTATTGCTGCTTTTTATATGAGATGTTTCTGCCTGAACTATTGACCAGTAAAATAAATGGGGCTCAAAGTATAGCATTACCCCTTTCTTGCTTCATATTTGACGAAAAATGACAATAACCTACTAATATATAGTTTCAGTAGCGATTTGAGAAATTGAGTTTAAATAATCTATTCCCCACCTTTTGTCTTTTAATGAAAAGATGGGCCGCGGTGGCCCGGTGGTAAAGTCTCGGCTTCGGAACCGGAGGGTTTCAGTTTCGAGACTTGATTCCACCGAAGAACCGTCGTGTGAGGGGGTCTGTTGCATGTTAAATCTGTCAGGCCAAATGTCCTCCCGCTGGTGTGGCGTGGTGTGGAGAGGGGGGTGCCAGTTCAGGTGTCGTCCTCGTCATCTGACCGTGGTTCAAAATTACGAGGTCCGTCCCAAAATAGCCCTCGTGTTGCTTTAAACGGGACGTTAATGTAACTAAACTAAACTAAACTAAACTTTTATGAAAAGAAGACAGTATGTAAATGAGAAACGTGTGTGTGGGTTGAGGGGTTCTTAACTCTTCTTCATGGTTCAAATGAAATCCTGTAAAAATTTTGATTGAATCATAGGCCAAGAGCGAAACTATAAACCAGGTAACTTATATTTTCGAGAATGGAATAATATTTTAGATGCCATTCTTAGACAGTCATTTTTAGATAGTGATTCAAAATTAATAAAATTCCAAAATTAGTAGCACTTAGTGTTTAATTTATATAAGTGTAGCCTTTTGTTAGTACACATTCAAATGTCATTATCGGCCGTGATCAGATACGGAAGTGCCGCATAATTAGCACACTCCCTCCAAACTTTCAAATCCTACTTGCTTGAGGATATTTGATTTCAACAGATTTGGTGAACAATAATCCATGTACACCGTGGTTTGAATTCTTGAATCCACTTCTCTCCTACTTCAAGACAAAGTCAAACTTTCCAATGAGACGATTTAAAAAAATATATATACCAAAAACAATTGTCATTGGTGAAGCAAATGACTTTAATCTATTCATAAATGAAGGAAGGTAATAACTCACTTCTCCAGAGTCAGGTATTTTACATTAATATTGCTGTTTTAAAATTCCATGAATAAAAAAATGAAATTTGAAAAATTGTTATCAACTGCGCTTATAAATATATTTGCTTTTTCAGAGATGTTAAATGAGGTTAAAATATAAATTGTATTTGTAATTGGAGTATAATAATGCTCACAGCACCGGAGATACAGAATTACGATTTACTTTTAAGCTGTGACTTTCGAAAAAATAATTGATCTGCAGTGGTCAGTTATTAGCACTGCATGATAGCGTTTCATAAAATTCTAATATTGCCACTTCATTAAAACATTACGTTTTTAATTATTAATTATTATTCTAATAGGTAATATTATTATTCTTATCAATTATGACTGATTGATGAGTATATTAATCAAAATATTCGGAAAATTGCTAAATAAAGCATAAGAGAGATTTTTACAAAATTATAAGCGTTTTCAGATATGGTGATATATAGAATATTAATTACATTATAACGTTACAATGGTTAAGCCGACAGATGTTATGATTTATAATTATAAATTGTCACTTTGGATATAAAATGAAACTGTTTTTATCCCTGGTTGTTTGCTGGAACCAAAGAAGACTAAATCGCCAGATCCGGCAACCTGTCCCGAATGTTTCACTCGCATCCTGAGATAGAGAAACAGAGAGAAGACGAAAAGAAAAGGAAACGGGATAGGGAGAGGGGAGAAAACTGGAGAGTGAGCCGGAATGGGGAGAAAAAAAACTAACAGGAGCGGCCGGACAAAAAAACAAAAGCAAAACGTTTCTATGACGATAGGAACAAGGTGGCTTGACCACAGAGCTATCTTTTATGGAGACCATCGGAAAAACCAACAATGGAGTTTGTCGCCCGCTCCAACAATGGGCACAGTCCACACTTTTGGCACGCAGAAACAGGAAATAGAAAACCTGGCCTACCCCCCCATCCGCCCTAAACGGCCCGCGAACGGTTTTCGTGTCAGCGTTTGTTATGGGGCCCCCGGGCTATAGGGAGAATGGAGAGCTCGAAAGGAAGGCGGGGGTGTCGTATATAGGATCCTGACAATAAAAATACCCCCTGCACCTCATAAAGAGAGAGCGAAGACGGGTGACCACACTTGGCTACTGATCACTGCGCGATTTCGGACATACGGGAGTTGGAATATATCTTATCTTTCCATGTCTGCTATGTATAGACATGGTTTACTGTCCCTAAAATTAATGAAATAATGGAGCTTCCAAGAATACAAATAAAATTTGTGTTCTGCTGTAGTTCTATATCCTCTCTATATACATTTTCCCTTAAGATAACATACTTTTTTTACAATATTTTAACTTTTCTATGCACAACCAAAGAGATTATTAAATAATTGAGTCTGTTGTCTATACAATGAATTTCAAAAGCCTCTTTGATTTTTTTTTTTTTTGAAATGGAAGGTCCATTTTCTGTATTCTAATGACTTACATAAGACAAATTATGAAATTACAACAGATTCACGCGAGGAATATGAGATACTGCAAAACCTACACTGAAGGTTTTTTAACCATAATAAATTTAGAATCGTAGAAATTATTTAGAACAAAAGCTAATTTTTTAAACAAAAATTATCTTTAAATGATTGGTTAATTGCTCCTTGTAACTAATGACCACATCTTTCTGTTGGTGGTTGATTCAAAAAAATATTTATAGAATATTTTAAATTTTTAAAGTAATGTAAAATGTAAATGTAACTCCATAGCATGGGATACAGCAAATACTCAATCCTGGAACATAAAATTATTATTTATCTGCTCTAGAGACAATGGCTTTATGGATACATCTTAACACGGGGACCACTAAGACTATGAAATTCTGACCTTTTTCCATTTCTGACACCCTAAAATTACATCGCTGATTGTTATATGTTTTAAAAAAATAAGTCCGTGAAATGGACACCAGAAAAAGTTTACGAACCATGAATGTTTTCGCAAGTTGGAAATTCATTGTTAACGCTTCTTCCATAGTATAAAATAAGAAATTTTGTTTTTTCTACAAATCATCGAAGGGAAAAAAATATTGAATGAAAAAATTCTTTCAAAAGAAATTACTTCGTCATCATGGTTTCGAATGTTATTCAACCAAACAACCCTATAATTCACCCATTTCGGTAACCACTTATTTCTACCAGTTTCTAACAAAAGCAACTGTCATTTCACGGTCACTCAATAGTCATTGGTTTGAAATCCAAAGTCGATCTGGCAGCATTGTTTTCACTCGTTGAAGGAAAAAGTGTGAGAACTTGATCCTGACAATGAAGTGAAAACGTATTTGGTTTTGGTTTGAAGAAAGCGACTGTAATGCAGTGACAGTTGTTAAAAATATTGCTTTTGTTAGATTATTTAACATATTCTCTAAAAATATTACTTGTTTATAGTTCCTGAAAGCTTCGATTTTTTTTCTTTTATATGAATTTATATAAGTTTAAATATAACTAAGTGTATCCATAATGAAATTTAGATTTTTAAAAAATATTATTCATCTTAGAAATATTTATGGGCAATTTTACGAAAGTGAAAAATATATTTCACATTTTATTATGCTTGGTTAAAAATCAGATAAATTAGAGTCTAGTGAAGTACAAGATATATATAATTCTGGAAGTATGGATTGATAAATAATTGTAAACAGCAATTTTTTATTTCAGTTTAGAGGATATTTGACATTTTTAGCTTTGGCTCATCTTCATAATATGGAATTCAAAGAAGCAATCAATAAAAAAATTAATTTGGAGATAAATCAATAAGTATTTTGGTCTTGAAATAAGGTATATACAGGTATAAGCCCGATAGTTTCTATTAAGTACTCGGATTTCTTCTCTCTTTAAAAAGCAATTTATGTATTTGTCAAACATATTTTTATTTCCAGATAACGTTATTTAATATTATTTAGAATGTGTTAAAACCTAAGTAGCTATAAATTCTAACTGGACTGTCCGTTGATGCAGCCAACGCCCTCCTCATGCAAATTTGAAGGTTTCCTCGTTACAAACTTATAAAGCCAGTAAAATTGTTATAAAAAACTCAAATAATACTTGGTACTATTAAATTCAAATAATACTTGGTATGAGATCCAAGAATGGAAAGCCTTAGCTTTGACAGCAGACTTTAGACAACTGTATGCATTACAAATGACTCTAAGAAATTCGTTGTAGAAAGATTTGTTTGAAGATTTATAAATAATTTTCTATTTTAATTTTTTCCTACTATCACTATATTTCGTTTTTAAATAAGCTTTTGAATCATATTATTAAAATAAAATTATATGTCGAGTCTATACTACTTATTGAATGCTACATTTGCTAAGAAATTTTTGTTTGGCGACATATTGAAAGTGCTGGCGACAATTTTCATTCCTCACTTCCGCGGCAACCATCGAAACGGAAGACAAGAGGGGTTGAGGGGAAGGCCTATCGTAACCACCGTACAACCGCAAAGACGTTGTGACCATTCAGGATAAATGTCCACAAGTCCACAGTAACAGAATTGCCGATTTTTAGTGAAGAACGAATTTAATAGTTATGTCCAGGCTTTCAAAAAGGGCTCTTGTCCATCTAAAGTGACCACATCATTCGCTCGACAACGTATAAAAAGAGCGAGAGAAGGGACAGTATTGCTCGTATCGCAGAATCAGAGCTGCAGTTGCAGTTAATTTAGACGATGGTTGGTACTTTAAGAGTTCTTGAATAGGGACCCGACTATAAAAATTGGTGGCGTTTGTAGGCGGGCTGCTTCGGTGTTCTGGGAATCATAATGGTTCTCTATGGATTCCGTTTTTATATACCTGCCCCCCCCCCCCCTCCGCCCGTTTTTTCCTGCAGTCAAGAGATAACAAGGATTGTTATGGGGTGTATAAAAGAACAACTGTTTGTAGAATGATAGCTATGGCTTCTGTATTTCTCGGATGTTAGCACATTGAAGTTAGAATGACTTAAACCAAAATCAGGAACGTCTGAATATGTTTTAAGAATTATTCTTTTGAAAAGACACCTTTCTTTTAATAAAGTTTCATATCGCTTAAAAGTATGTCGCATTATTCATAAAGGAAAATTATTGCAGATTACGTGAATATTCATTACCAAAATTTAAAATAAAGTCTAGAAGTTTTTTAATAATATACTTTCGTTTTCTTTCTCAAAGTGAACATTAAATAAATGATATTGTTCAATGTAGTAAATGGTAACATTCTATATAGGGTAAAAACTAGAATACTTATTTTAATAAAAAATTTAAAATGATAAAAAACATAATAAAGCATTTAAGAAATTCCTGCATTTTATCATTAATAAAAATTAATTTAACTAATACATTGACTGCCTTGCCACTTATATTCGAAAGACAGTATTCAGTGTAGAATTCTATAGAGTAAAACACATTTATGTTTAATTTATGTATCATCGTGTAATCCCAGTGTTCATAGTGTGTATCTCATATCTACACTGTATAGTAGATATTTCCTTCTTTACTACATTTAAGAGATAGCAAAGAGGTAAGCATCTAATTAGATAATGGTCCAAATACTAGGCATGAAACATGTCATATTAACCGAATCATGATAAGTATATTTCTTTGAAGTTTAAAACCATTAGCATATTCTGTGAAACATTAATAATCAAAATTATAAATATATTTCAGTGAATCATTCAAAACCATTAGTATATTTTGTGAATCATAAAATTAATCATTCTTCCATGTGACCATGAGCCTTGGAATGCTGGAAGAAATCATCTTCGATACAATGTGCACCAGCGGGGATTAATTAAAAAAACAGTTACACAAACCTTCATAATTATTTTTAGTATGCATCCATTCGCATGAGGCAAAGAATGAGGATGGCTTCTTTCTTCCCTGTACGTTGGATTTCAATTTAATTGCAGCATTCAAGACTTATCAGATTCTTCTTCCAAGACGAATATAAACAACATATTGCAGAATGAAAGTCTTCTATTATGTAATCTAAATTCTATTACAAGTTCTAAATTATGAATAGCTTTTTCTTTTGTGGAAAATCAATATAAACATCGTTATATGAATTTAATATATGAGATATAATAAGCGTTGTACTTAGTTATTGGTTATATAAAACTTGCACTAGGCATTTTGAGATTCTGTTTAAGCTTTGACTTAAAAAGAGTTAAATTAAATGATAATATTAATTTTAAACCCCATTAAATGTATTGAAACATTAAATCTTTTCAACTTTTTAAAGTCTAATTCTATGATTCAAACTGGAAATGGATTTTTATTTTTAATCAATATTAAATGAACATTCGATCTTATTCCTTTTTAAAAATATTCAAAGGGACAGTTTTTCCATAAAGATATTTAAGAATCATTTTGGGATAGACATCATAGAAAATAAATGCTTGAAAAACATTGAGCTAAAACTAATTTATTCTTTTCAAATTATTCGAAAAAATGTTAAAAGGCAATTATTAATTTTAAAATAGTTATGTAATTTAATAATTTAGACTCATTTTAATATTTTAATAATTTAGACTCATATTAATTTTAAAATTATAAATGAGTCTGAAATAATTTTCTTTGTAAAATAAATCAAATTTCGTAATAAATCATATATATATATATAT
>JAPMOQ010023272.1:429216-478398 GCA_026543055.1 Argiope trifasciata
TATATATATATATACAGAATTCTACTTGGATAGTTATAGCTTGTTATAATACATAAATTATATCAATTATAATAATGGGACAAAATGACAATTTTTTATTGGTTTGAATATTGGTCTATTAGTAGAATCCTACATTTAATATAATCTAAAATTTTTGAATTATAAAAACTACACGTATCATATACAGCATGGTACAGTAAATGTTTCTCATAATGTTTCATTAATAAGGAAGTGAGATATTTCCCACCCCACCCTATAATTTCCTGTGCAAAGTTTATTTCACATTTGCAAATCAATATCTTTAAAACTTTACTCATACTGTTTTAGAAAAAGAATGCATTATACATATACACATTAAAATGTCGCACTGTGCTATTGATATTCAGCAAGACATTTCTTGGTAATCAAAATGAATCGTGCATTTATTATAATGGCAATAGATATATTTTCATTTTTAGTGATATAATTATTCTAAAGGTGGCTTAGTAATGCCATTGCTACATTGATGAAGTAATGCTGTTTATTTTGAAGGGAAGGAAGTCGCTATAAAATGCACATCAAGGTTGCGTATTGTTTGCATGAGACAAAAGGAACGAATTTCAAAGCGAAGCTAAAATTCTTAACTCATAGAAAATTTTAAATATATAGTTAAATAATTTTCAAAATTCTTTGAAAACATTAGGAAATTGTAAATATGCATTAGCTTTAATGCTTCCTAAAATTAAAAATGTATTTCTTTTTAATGCCTAGCGCTTTGTGATTTTCTCCTTCAGGTAGTAAAATAATTTCTTAAAAATAAATAATAGGGCATCTCATTCCACTTTTTATCATTTTTTATTATTTCTTTTTTAGATTTTTCAAAAACATTTTCTTTTTACATGAACCTTAGGAAATTCTGAAAAGAGACTGGATAATAAGTCTCAAGAACATACAAGATATTTTTTTCTATCAACTACTAGCTCCTGTTTCATATATAAATTAAAAATATAGAATCGATTTATTATTTTACGCTATAATTAAATTAAAACCAGCTACTTGCGTTGTATTGTTGTTCATTTTGTCCTTTTAGATCCTCCAAAGTGCAAATGCCAGTTATTTGGGTATTTTCTGAAAGTTCTGGTGAAACTTAGAATCTTTTAATTTTTAACCAACCGACAGTAGATAAAAATCAAACTCTAAGCCTTAAAATTAAATAAAATCGAAAGAATTAAAAAAAAAACAACTATAAATTTTTTTTAAATATTGAATTCGGGAATGAGTTTTAAACATGGCAAAAAATAATCTCCTTTTCTACCTATAGTCAAAATATTAGAGACTATCTGTCTGTATTTTCAGGTCAAACCCCTTGTTCTAATGCTAAAGAGAGAATTTAGTGTTTTGGAGGGCGGGAATATGTAGCGACATTTTTGAAATTTTAATTAACTAAACAGTTAATAAAACTGTGCTCTTTATTTTTCCAAAATATGACAGCTCAGAGTTAATATTCCCATCTTTTTAAAAATTGGAAAAATTATTTTTTAAATTATCCTAACTTAGGTGATTTGAAAATTTTTCCTAATACTTTTACGATTTTTAAAAAATATTTTTTATATTTATTTCTTTGCAACATTTCCAATAATTTCACATTATTGCAAAGTAACTTAAATATATTTTTTAAATTTTTATTGAAATATTCAATCGGTAGACTTTCTTTGATTATCAAAGACTCAAAAAAATGATACGGACTAAAGCATTTAATTAAAAGACAGGCTATTCAGACAATTGTTGGGGGGGGGGAGGATCCAGTGATACTAATAATGTCATGGGATAGATTCTATTAAGAAATTTATGTGTGCAATGAAAAAAAAACCACGTTTAAGATTATTGAAATTATATTATTTTAATGCCTATCAGAATTTGATGAATATAAATATTTCGTTGAGGAATCAAATTATGTAAAAGAAATCTCATCTAAATTAAATTTAGCTAATAGTTTTGATCATTCAGTAATCATAAATGTTAATGCAGAAAACTAAAAAGTAGTTTAAAAAAACAATTCTCCAAAATAATCGAAATAATGTTTCTTATGGCACTTCCCATCGCACAATCCTGCTGTTAAGAAAACAGTGATTTAAGACGAAAAGGCCATCTCTTGTTTTGGTAGTGCCAACTAGAGTCAAGAGTACGACTTTGCCACTCACTCATTTGCTTTCACAACCCCTTTTTATAGGATGACACATTCACACATCTCATAGATAGAATGAAGGAAGAACAACCATGCCCGACCCGGGATTCGAACCCAGGAAGTCCAGTTCACGGGGAAGACGCTCTAACCCTATGCCAGGAGGTGGCATTTTTTATGTAATAACTGGTAGTTTTTATTAACATTAAAATTCAGCAATTATAATCTAAAATTTTTGTATTTGAAAATGGTATAAAAGTGGAATTTATACAATAATATATTCTGAAATCACTAAAGAAGATAATTCGAAAAACTAATTTTAAAATTGAATAAGAGTCTAACTAAAGTTTTAAAATCTCTTTTTAAAAATACATCCGATTACGCTTAGATTGGGGGTTTTCAAATTTAATAAACAAAAAGGGATTAGAGAATTAAACTTTGAATTAAAGATTCTTTAAATATTGGAAAATAAAGGTGTTTAAGAAAATTTCTAGTATTTTTTTATTAATTCGTGTTTACTCTTTTCTAATTTTGTGCATTTAAAATAGTTACTTTTTTTGCAGCTTCATCTGAACAAAAAAGAAAAGAAATGTATCAATTTATATATATAAAAAAATGAAAATCTTTTCCTGTATTTCTTATTCAATGTTCTAGATTCTTCTATGAGATTCTTATTAAAATCAGGTGCCACTAAAAACAAAAACAAGATAGCTCATATTTTTATTTTTCCAGATTGGTCAAAACCCTTTCCCAACATTTCTACAAACCATTTTAACTCATTTCCAATAAACTTATTGTTGTTTATTGAAATTCAGCTGGAAATTCTCCAAAAAACACAACCACCTGTATTGATACGATGAATTAAGTAAAAAAACACTCTTCCCCAAATCCTGCAGCTAAACTTGTCCTTTTCTGTGTTGTACAATGCAAAGTTCTCGCTTTAAAGCCTAATCTTTGATAGAAGATCCGAAGCACGCGTTGCACCATCAACACACCTGCGATCTGACCTCTTATAAGAGTTGGCCATACAAATCTGTCTTTGGTGGGGTCGGGAGACTGTTTTTCTGATTATTTGGGGGGTAGGGAGCCTAAAAAGGGAAACAAAGTGTGACTAAGAACTGCCTGTTTTCATCTCGACTTGTGATCTCTCCCTTTTGTGTCCACGGTGGTTTCCACAAAGCAAACTGAAGTTTCGGTGAGTTATATAGATGTCAAGCGATAGATGCGATTGAGTGGCTTTGAATAACAATGCAAAAAACATATTGAGATCTCCCTTTCAGGTGTGATTAGGGAAATCTATTGTCACCGGAGAGGAATTTAAGAAGCGTCTAGAGGTGCGTGATGTTTGCCAAACAAGAAGGGGATGCGGTTTTTAAAAGGAGAGAGAAAAAAAATCATGTTTCTTATTTTTCGGTTGCAGAATGTTTTTTTTTATCAGTTTGATCTGAGAAATTCCAGACATTGTAGTATAAAATAGGTAAGAATATTACACAGTCTTTTTTTTAATCTTTGGAATTCAATTATTTGACATGATTGCAGAGAAGTATGTAATTGAATTAATTATTGGAATATTCTCTAATATTTTATAAAAACTAAAATATTTGTGAGTGCAAAACCATTAATATTTTAATGTATTTTTTTCTGCATTATACTTGAGATAAGTTTTATTCTTTTAATTTTTAATTTTTTTTAATTAAAACATAATGTATGTTAGTTAAGATTGTAAAAAATTACAGAAAGATAGAGGGGATTAAAAATATAAATAGAACAAAATTGCTTGCAAAGTTAAAATTTGTCGAACTAAAAAGTAATTTTGTATCAACTATTATTTTCCCCCAAAATTTAATAAATAAAAAATTTATAAATTTAAATATATTTCAGAATTTTTTTTTTTTTTGAAATTTGAAGAAAATAATATGTTTGAAATTTCTTTATCCAAATCTATAGTTAAAAGTCGAATACATGACTTTCTGAATTTATTGTTTTAGATTTTATCGAATTTATGTTCATTTACTTAGCTTTAATTTTCTTTGGTTATTAAAATTACCTGGTTCACATAAAAAAATTTAAAAATGATCTCTTTAAATTTTTAATACTGATAGACCTGCTGTTATCTATAAGGAAATTGATAAGATTTGTTATCCAGTTTTTTCCCGTTACCTTGCTTATTATTACATCAAACTATCTATTCAGTGATGATTGTAATCCTGATTTTACCTCAAAGCTGGAATTTTACTCATTATTCAATCTTTCCTATTCTATGAAACGAAAACACATTGTATCTTAGAATTTATTTTAGAGCATATTTAAATTTTATATATAAATTACTAGTAGTAAGCATTAATGTGTGTGTGCTGGTGCTGTTCAGACCAGGCCATTTGACCTATTTGTACTAAATTTGGTACATGCATACCTCGGAAAAATAAAATGTGCGTAATGGGGAAATTTTGGGGAATTTTGATTGAAATTTTAATTAATTAAACATTTAAGCTGATTTCTGGTGTTTTCCAAGTATAAACTTTACTCAGTTCCTCCGAAATAAAGAAAAATAAAGTTTATATCTACAGAATTTAAAAAAAAAAAATATTTTTTTCAATTCTACCAATTTAATAGTTCTGAAGATTTTCCCTAAATTCTGGCAATTTTTGAATAAAATTTTTGCAATTTATTTCCTACAATATATTATGTTATTTCAGTGGAATAGAAGCCTTTACCCTCAATTACCTGAGCGCACGAATTTCTTTGCATAACTGAAAATTAAAGAAAAAAGGATTCTGTTTAATACGTTTGGGTACAAAAGTGAAGTTATAATAGCATGAAATTTATGAAATACATTTACTATTTTACTAGTGCCTTGTTATCATGGGAATGGTCTCCATTAAAAAGGGTCATGTGCCCAACCGAACTTAAGCAAGACGTTTAAATTGACATCGGTGATGTCTGTCAATATGGCAGAACCATAGACATGAAATAAGTTTATTTGAACGAGTTTATTGAAATTGCAGATAAACAACATCCCCAGGAATCTGCTGGCCTCCTGATGCAACTAATATGCATTATTATAACTGAAAGTAGAATATCCGTAGACTGAGTTATTATGAATGCTGCACAAACTAGAAAACAGTTTGTTTGTTTTTAATTTTTACTCAGTGAAAGTAAAATACTTTAAAACTAGAAAATTCTTCTAAAAATTCTAATGGAGGGAAATTATTAAATAATCAAAAAGTTTATCAAAATTCTTCATATTCTATTAACTATTTCATGTCCATCAATTAAGTTTAGTAGAATTAATATCCATCCTTTTTTAAAAGCGATTTCGGGATTGATCTCATAATTTCGAATTTTAGTCAGATGACGTGAGTCAACAAATCTTCCTTTAAACTCTTACAGCGCACCAGATGGCAAATGGTGAATTGAATTCACAAAACCCCACTTTATTGAATAATCTTTAATTATTAAATGTGAGCAGATACAAAAAAAAAGTTTATATGCCAAATAATACTCAGGAGACTCACAAAATTATATATACAGCATGAAGAAAAATCTATATATGCAATATAATGATTTGTTCCAGTTATTTTGAGAACGCAATAATAAATTAATTTTTATAGCATTTGAAATGATGGGAGATAAGAGATAAGGGAATTGGAAATCGCGTCTGCGTTCGTGAGTGAACTATACTAATAAAAGATGTGGAAATAGTGAAAGTTAGAATTTTTCTATTTCCTAATAGCTTCTTCATAATTGAAAATAGAAGAATAATTTAAATTAGGTAACCTATCACATTGTTATAACAAGCAATTTTTATATTCAAATTTTTTTTCCTCAGTAGGTTAGACGTACCTATTAGAAAAAAGAATTGGTTAACTTCTTTCTTCTACTTCAATACCTACTTCTAGCCTATTGGTTTCCAATAGGTTAGAAGTACAGGGTGGCCCAGAAGTCACTTTACATTTTGAAAATTAAATAACTTTTTTTCTGTTAATATATTTCTTTTTCTCTTTTCAGAATTAAAAAATATAATCCCTGGAAATTTTTGGCATGGATAAGTTTACAACAGAACAACGAGTGAAGAAAATTGAATTTTACTTTGAAAATGGACGGTCAATTGTTGCAACGCAAAGATCGTATATGCGCCATTTTAATGTTCGACATCCCCCTAGTAGGCCTGCAATAAGGAACTTAGTGACACGTTTTCAACAGCAGGGCTCTGTAAGTTTTGAAAATTTTGAAAATTTTGAAAATTAAATAACTTTTTCTTAAATGACTGTTTTGACTCTGTTGCTACAATTGACCGTCCATTTTCAAAGTAAAATTCAATTATCTTCACTCGTTGTTCTGTTGTAAACTTATCCATGCCAAAAATTTCCAGGGATTATATTTTTTAATTCTGAAAAGAGAAAAAGAAATATATTAATAGAAAAAAAGTTATTTAATTTTCAAAATGTAAAGTGACTTCTGGGCCACCCTGTATCTACTGAAGAATTTTTCAATTGCTTAGAAGTACTTATTGAAGAATTCTTTTGGTTATAAGTACTTGAAATTGATTTTCAATCTCAAACTTGGATTATTTTCCATTTCTTGCGAGTGATAATTTATTGACAAATTATATCTATAATGTTCATTACATATATATACTATAAAAATTATGTTATTTAAAATTATCTTATGTATATAAAGCATATAATATAATCGAAAATACAATTTTATAATTTTGTTTGTTACGAATATATCTATTAATTGCATAATGTGTACCCTAAAAAAACAATCAGCCATAAAAATATTCGCTTTACATTTACAACTACGTTTAAACAAGGTGTCGAAACTAGAAAACGTTATAAATAAACAATCATAAAATGATTAATTGAAATAGCGGTTTTAACCCTTCAAATTCTATAAAAACAGACAGTAAAATTTGATGAGAAAACTTCTTTTAAAGCTTGAAAATGGCTAAATGAAATTCGATTAATATCTGCCAGAATTTTATTTTCTTATTGCAATCATTTTTTTATCAAACGTATGAGGGTCTGTTTGCTTTCCCTTATTTTTAATGACTTTCCCTATTTCTTGCTCAAAAAAAAATTGTGTCTGATTATTTTTTTAATCAGTCACTCCGTTTTTATTAAAATATATATATCTTCATATTAAGAAGCAGCGCCAGCGTAAAAATCATTAAATACACTCATCTCTCAAATTTTCAGCAATAACTAAAAAAACACTAACTCCAAAATCGCAGTTTTCTTACTTATAAAAAGAGTGGGTTTCCCTAAACAGGCCAGGTTGAAGCAAAGAGTAAAATGAAATATTTTTTTTCCTGCCGGTAGTTAGAAACAAATTAGTACTCCCACAGGTACAGTGAACACTGGCCCCTTGTACCACCTAAACCTTGGATTTTTAATTACACTGCTTAAAATAAATATGTGTATTTTTATCAGGCTTCCATTTCCCTTCATTTGGATTATGCGCTTCTCGTCCAACATTTCCGGTGCATGAGTCTGAAAAGTGTGTGTTTAAGGGAGTATATTTTAATAAAAGAACTCCCTTCTGGTATTAATCGTGTTTTCACTCACCACCCGCTACTGCACAAGACTCAATAAGAACGTAATGAAATTCATTGGAAGTCTGTCCAAAGCGTGTGGAAATTAATTTGAGAAGCCATAAAATTTTAATTTTGAAGTCATATTTGATTAGAGAATGCCAACTTTTCTGAAGAAAAAAACTGAAATAACGACGAACACTTTTGCATCCATGGATCTAAGAAACAACGGCAAATTTTATAACTCTGGTTTTACTTAAAAAGGATATATATTCTTTAATTTTTTTTTGATATTCTTAAGGTTTGAGCAGTTTTCTTTAGAAAACTATTTGAATTTTATTTCTAAATCAATCTTTGAGAAATTACTTTGAACTCTATGAGGAATGATAAAAAAAGAGTTTTCAATGAAAAAAATGAAAAAAAGAAGTCAATGAAAAAAAATACATTATTAAAAATATTTAGCGGCCACTTTTTTACATAATCACCAAACATGTTGAGGCCTTTATCACACCACTGGATCAATTTGTTTAATCTGTCATGGCAATAATCTGGCTATTGAGCTCGGTTTCGGCAACTTTTTGAACATCGCAGGTTGATATGAACCTTATTTCGGATACGAGTTTTTTCAATGCGGGAAAAAGGAAATAGTCACTGGGAGCCAAATCTGAGCTGTAAGGGAGAGGGTGACTCTAGACCTCCTACCTAAACATTTCCAGTAATCTCTCTGTCCCCTTCAAAAGGACGACACAATTTCGTCATATATTGACTACTCATTACTCTGCTCCGAATGCACTTCAACGATTTATCCATGAATGTCCAATGGGAACACATTTTTGGCCCATAGAAATCGTATTACAGCTCACACCTCTGTGAGAGATTTCTTCTCTAGACATCTTACCAATTCTGTAGCTGTTTCAGATCTAAGTACTATTACTATCAGCTCGAACAACCGGTCTGAGACATCTAGCGCTATCTGTTTCTACTCTTCGTAACATTATTCCCATCCACAATTTCTACTTTCCAGATATTGCTGTTTATAAACTTTTCTTGGACCACTCCTCGTATATTATCATTTATATCCCTTTTAATGCTAATTTACACCTTTAAATATTATTTTCCCAAATTCTATTCTATTCTTTGGTCGAATTTTCTTACGAAAAACCTAATAAAGTCAAATCCAGTGCCTATTTTTTGTTCAAATTTTATATAATAATTTCTCAATAAGTTTCACAATTCCTGAACTAGAGAAAAGATAATCTATTCACTTATGAACATTTGACCGCTGTTGTAATGCTTCCCAATACGAAAAAGAAATTGAAATTTTCTTGTAATTTACCTGTCGAACCCTTATATTTAAATAATGAATCATATTAAAGCTTATTTCTTAATTTAGAAACTAAACAATATATTTCTTAAGATGCCTGCAAAATTTTAAAACAATCGTTTTATTAACCTTTAAATTAGTAAAATTTTTTCTTGATGAATTTTTAATCAAAAAATTCTTTTTTTCCAATTTAAAAAAAAAAAAAAAACTTTTGCCACCTAATTAGTATAGTTTGATTCCATAGATATTTAAAAAACCTTTTAATGCAAATATTAAAAAATATAACCATTTTTGTTTCTTATTTTAAAGTTTTTCTAAAACTTCATTCTAAACATAACTTAACAAAAAAAGCCAAAAAAAAAAAAAAAAAAAACCCATGAAAGTGCATATTTGAATAATAATTTCACAAAAAATGATTTGCCGTATATTCAGAGACAGTAACATAAAGGCGATAAATTTGTATATTTTATCATCAATTCCAAATTAACGTAATGTAATAAATCAAAACTGTTAATCTCTTTTTTTGAATATCAAAATTAAATTTTCTCTCTTAACAAGTCAGTATTATTGATATTCCCTCCACATATTTTTCTTTTTTTTGTTTCTATATTTAGCCTCTCGTTTTTTTTTATTTATCCTTCTTCGTATATTTTTATGTATATTCATCAAAAAACTCGAACTGGAGATTTCAGATTCTTTAAAATCTCACAATCAGAAATGCCTTATCCGGTTGAATGGAATGAACATGAAATTGAATAAAGATTTACAAATTTGGTTTATGGATTCCATGTATTTGTTTCTTTGAATTTTTGCAAAATCGTGTGAATTTTGTTTCAAAATAAATGAACTTCAGGTATTGAGATATTGCAAAATCTTAAAAAATGTTATTACTGTATCTCATTGAATTGTTTAGTAAGTATTTCAAGTATTTATTTCTGAAAATGTTTGCAAAAACGAATGTATAAAGTAAATTTACAACTATCTAAATTCAAATTTTTCTACCTTTTAGTTTATTATTTACTAGCCGCCTTTGGCGACCAGATGGTTCGCCATGAGTAATGCGTTCTAAAATTTCCAATTAAATCATATATTTTTTAGCGAAAATTTAAGAAATAGTTTAAGTTAAAAGATTCAGCTATTAGTAGTTATAGAGTCGGTAACATTATTCAGAAAAACTTTTTGAGTTTAATGCTCTAATAATTTATCGATTATGCTTCCAAAATATTAAAAATGTTTTTTTCGGTGATATTGCCAAGATGTTAAATATGTTTTTTAAAAAAAGCGAAAAAGGGAAAAAATTATTGAATTAATGATACAGATATTGCAAACGATTATAGAAATATGCCATTAAGTCGGGATTTCAATGCATATCCTGTCTAAATTCAATCAGGTTTACTGTAAATAAAGATAATTTATGGAATTAATGATATAAATATTGCAAACGATTTCTTAGAATCCTTTGCCTTGCATTTATTTTTTTTAGAAAATATCACATTTTATATTTATGTTATTTTATCCAGTCACGTGCTGAAAGTTGCATTTCTTTAGATTTGATTTGCGATGATAGTTGTTGTTTTTTTATTTGAACTTCCGGCATTGTTTTATTTTATTTTATCCAGTCACGTGCTAAAAAAACATTAAAATATTTCTTTAAAAATTCGTTAAAAATAGAAGCTTGTGTTATACATTAAAACACTGATACCATTAGAAAGCTAATTTTTTTATCTTTAAATTGATGTTAAAATCATGTTTGTCCGATAATAATTTCGGAAGTTATAGCGGAAAAACGTCGAAATTTCGCTTAAATTTTAATTAATTCAAATTCTAATTAAAAATTCGAAAAAAGGACTCCGAGGTGCACATTCCCGTCCTCCAAGGTATGCATGTACCAAATTTGGTAGCCGTAGGTCCAACGGTCTGGCCTGTAGAGGGCCAACACACACACACACGCACACACACACACACACACATTGAGCTTTATTATAAGTATAGATTTATATTTCGTACATGTGAAAATTTAAAAATAAATAAAGGCAGGATTCAGAAAGAAAAAGCAAGACTCTATCCCTATACATACACCTGCCAATGCATACCTTTGCTTTTGCATATTTTTATTTTAAGCAAAACAGAATGCGCTTTCCAAATCTTGAAATACACCATAAAATTATTTTTTTAAAAAACGGAAATCTCTTACAAAGAAATGTGAATAATCAATATTAAATTATACCTAGCAATAGAAGCATTGTGGATGATCACTGAAAAAAAAAAAGCTCGGAGTTTAATTTGAAAAAAGAACTTTAAGATTATACGTAATAAGTAAGTACATTCTAAGCTGTGGCGAATTGATTAACCACGGAATTAATCAAGAAATTGAAGAAGGAAGATATGTGAAAGATTTTATGACATGAATTGAGACGAGGAAAAAAAAACAATAACTAATTAGAGATACAAGATGAAATGAAATGAAATAGAATAGAATTTAGAGAATATTTGCTCAGTAGACAACGAATTCTGTGAGTATAATTTCCAAATTATATACGCTAGATCTGTTTTTTTTCTTCTTTGCGCTGAATGTGATATACTGTTACCAAAATCAGCCTTTCACCAATTTATATTCCGAAGCTAATTTTTCTTCCAGAAATTACCATTCATAAACCACGAATGCTTCATTTTATCGGCAAATAACGAGTCCCTTTGTATCTGGAGGAGTTTTAATTGTTTCGAATTCATAAATAAAGCAGATTACTCCTGCACTTTGTATCACAATGAATCGAATTTTTTTTTTCAGCGAGAATTTTAACTTGATGATGTGATGCTTTTGAATAGCAACAATCAATGACTCTTTGCTTTTACTCGAAACTTATTTTTAATTAATCCTGGCTGCAGAATTACTCAAATTTAAAAGGAGGGGAAAAAAAAAGGGCACATACAATTTAATAATAACACTGAGCATTTTGAGTGATTGAAATAAAAGATTTAGCGGGCCAAATGAAAGGGCCGCATTGACTTGAAACTATTCAAACACAGATGCATAATTAAACATATTGATAACATTTTTCTTCATTTCATCGTTTTCTATTGTTGAAAGACCCCCCTTTTGTCCTAATCATAAACAACTGTTGTTTAATAAATGCCGCCAACAAGGCAGTATTCATTAAATACCTCGCCGCACAATGCTTTTTCGCCATTGTGCCCAATTCTCGCTGGCGACGGTTGTGTATGCAGTTGAAGGTGAGTACGGATAAAAAAAAATAATAATGGGGGAGAAATTCAAACAAATAATAATGAGAAAATTTTTAAAAACCCGAAGAGTAATTGTTAGGCTTGCCCTGTCATTCAGGTGTGATTGTTGCTTGCAACAATAGACTCAGCCAAGAATTTCATCCGTCAACAATGGTAGGTGATCCAACAGTAAATAAACCATGAAACTTGAGTTTCAGTGGGTAGGAGGGAGGAGGAAGGGATCTGTTTGGGGTGGGGTGGAGAGTTAATAACAGGGAGCTGCCGAAAACAGTTGACCGTTTGGATATAGGGAAGGCACCACTCTTTTATCCGATCTTTCTTTTCACTTCATTTCGATTTACTTCTTTTTATTTTTTTTCAAATCTTTTTCTTTTCAGCCAAACTCGTCATTTCTGACCTCCGGTTAACAATAGAGTAGTGTCAAAGATTTTTCCTAAGAATCCTGACACTTTTTGCTGGACTTTTTCTTCTGAGTTGTTATTTGTTTTATTTTTTTTATTCGGTGAGTAAGTTTTTGATGGAGCATTCTCCTCTGGTATCAGCGCGCGTTGTCTGGAGTTATCATAATGATTATCATTTATCCATTGGGGTTGGCATTGAAAGAATAGTTATTATTGAGAAGCTGTAATGGAGAAACGTTTATTTTCCGAAATTAGAAAGTATTCTTTCATAGAAGGTTTTGGTTTAAGGGGAAAAAGTTATAGCTTATTGAGGGTTTGTTTTTGATTTTTTTTTTCGTTCATCTTATTCTTGGCGTTTCTATTGCGAAATTACATCATATTCTTCTTTTTCGTTTTAGTAAATAATTTCCTGTCAAACTGTAATCGCCAATTCTTATACAGCGTATCAGGGTATTGTATAAATCAAGACATTTTCATTCGAACCGTAGTTAATTGCGAGATATCGGTTGCTGCATTTGCCTATGAGAAAGTTCATCTTAATTAGACTTTAGTTCCGCATCGAGTCTCCTTCTATAATAATAATTGAAACTTAAGGAAACATCTGCTCAAATAATTCGTACGTGTTTGTACTTCTGAATGATATGAAATAATTATTTTTAAAAGATTGACTTTAAATTTTGCTCCTTCATGAAAGCTAGAAGATTTCTTAGAAAATGGAAAGAAAGTGAAGAATGTTTCTGTTAGAATTTTCATTTTTTCTTCATTATTTATAAAGTTCAATTTTGATTTTTTAAATACAATGTTTTAATGACAATTTTGATATATCATGAAAGGTTTGTACAATACGATTGAAAACTACACATTTTGTACGGAAAAAATATTTGGAAAATTATGAGATTTTTCGCAATGTTTTTTACAGCTTTTTGAAATTTTGGTTAATTTTTACTAGCATCCATGCAAGGATTTTTCAAAATAAATAAAGTCATTGCTAATAGTTTCCTATTATTATCAGCTTTCTCTAAATGGAGTGAGCCGAAATCCTTTTCTTTTCCATTAATTTCTAAATTTTAAATTTTGAATCTAGTAGGTGTACAGTGAAAAATCCAATGAGCTCAATAACGGATCATGACACGTTAAACACGAAAACTAGAAGCAAAACTCAGTAATACTTATGTAACATTTGCAGAAACATTGCTCATGCAAACAAAAGTTGGTATTAAACAATCGCAACAGCATATTCTCGCCGTTGATCAACACTCCAAAAATAGAATTCACATAACTACTATTATTTGCGTATATGCATTCTGTTTTATAGCTCCTGTGATAGGGTATTGAAACATCTTGAAGGATCCCATATTTTGACACCTAATCTGGGACAATGCCGCTCATATTATGCAACCTTACTTTTGTTGCCAGGAGTAAAAATAGTCACCAAGGATGGGCATTATTACTTGAAAGGTTTTGCAAAGTTATTCTGTGGAATTCTATTAATCGTAAGAATTGAAATTCTGTTGTTAGTTAAAGCAAATACAATTTTCTATGGGGTTTTTTTGTAGCATGCGCGAAAATTAACAACTATTAATTTTTATAAATGCGACTTATTTGAGTAGAAGTTTTAAAATTATATGTCACAATACCAAGTATAGTTTAATTCAACTTTTAATTTCAGTTTAATTATACAGTCCCATTTTCAAGGAAAGTTAAGGATATTTTTTTGGGTAGATATTTCAAATTGGGATACTTTCGTAAATGGCACCTCAATACATGTTTCCGAAAATTCCATAATATTCATACTCAACAACGGAATTGCATTTCGAACCTGGAAATCTTTTCTCCCAAAATACAACCTTAATGCCAGCGCATTTCTTGTTAATAGTAGCACTCCAATTTCTCTAAACGTAAGGCTAAGAGGTACGTAGCCCAGAAGTCATTATTATTATTTTTATTGTCGAAATGATCATAATCAAATATAAAGAAATCCTCTGTGAACTTCAAATATCTTCATTGAATGTTTTTACAGTTGTAATGAATTCATCGCTTCTCGTAGCTAATAAATGGAGTTGAGAATTATTATTGGAAATATTATGGAGATGTTTCGCTTTATCACTAAAAACAAATTAAGTCAGATGAAAGTAGTTATAAAAGAAATCAAGAAATTGACTTCAAACAAAAAGTTCATTGGAGTGCAAAATGGTTCAAAGTTAGCAGATGGGAAATCGCTCTGACTTGTTCCAAAAATTACGCTCATATCATCTAAAATTATCTGACTAAAATGGTTTTTGTATTACCATTTTATTGATATCAATTCCATTTACGAAGAATTTCCCCTGCCTTAATTTTAATATTTTTATTTGTATTCAGTTCGATAAATACTCCATTTTGAAATGTTATTATAGAACTATAAGTCATCTATTAAAATATTTAGACGCATTCTTTTGCCAGTCATTAACTCAGTAGTAGGAGTTCTATTTTCGTCTTTATTTCCCTTCCATGCATTTTTTTAAATTCCGTTAAGCTAATTCATTTTAAATAGTAAAGTTAAATTTAAAACAACTGCGTAATTAATCATTTGACGATTTTAAAAAACAATAATCTAGACAAGCAAGCTATTTTACAGAGGCGATTAGTAGTACGAATTTTCACAGTATGATTTACTTATTTTATCTATACTTATAATAAAGCTCAATGTGTGTGTGTGTGTATGTGTGTGTTGGCGCTCTACAGGCCAGACCGTTGGACCTACAGCTACCAAATTTGGTACATGTATACCTTGGAGGTCCGGAATGTGCACCTCGGAGGCCTTTTTTTCGAATTTTTAATTAGAATTTGAATTAATTAAAATTTAAGCGAAATTTCGACGTTTTTCCGCTATAACTTCCGAAAATATTATTGCACAAGTATGATTTTTATATCAATTTAAAGATAAAAAAATTAGCTTTCTAACGGTATCAGTGTTTTTAATTTATAACATACGCGTCTATTTTTAACGAATTTTTAAAGAAATATTTTAACCATGTTTTTATCACGTGACTGGATAAAATAAAATAATGCCGGAAGTTCAAATAAAAAAAATTATCATCGCGAAATAAATCTACAGAAATGCAACTTTCAGCACGTGACTGGATAAAATAAAAGAAACATAAAATGTGATATTTTCTTTAAAAAATAAATGCGAAGCAAAGGTTTCTACAATCGTTTGCAATATCTATAGCATTAACTCAATAAATCTTCTTTGTTTACGGTAAACCTGATTGAATTTAGACAGGATATGCATTGAAATCCTGACTTAATGGCATATTTATGTAATCGTTTGCAATATCTGTATCATTAATTTAATACTTTTTTCCCCTTTCTCGCTTTCTTTAAAAGAAACATATTTAATATTTTGGCAACATCATCGAAATTTTTTTTTTTATATTTTGGAAGCATAACCGATGGTTCAAACTGACTGATTTATAAAATTAAAGAATATTATTAGGAAAAGGTGTACTTTTAGAACTTACCGTCCTTCATCTTAAAGAAAATATTAATTTCAGGCCAATCAATGCCCGGACTTACTTCAAGGCTAATGAATATGTGATTTAATTGAAAATTTTAGAACGAATTACTCATGGCGAACCAGCTGGTCGCCAAAGGCGGCTAGTAATATAATAAACAAAAGAGATAAACAATCTTACTTAAAATATTTTTCGACACCTTAGTCATAATTTGTATAAAACATTTTTTTGAGGTGAGAGTAATTTTTTTTTTTCGTTCTAAGCTCAGGATTTGCAAAAGTTAGTAGAAACTACAGTATTAAAATGTCTTTGGATGGATTAAAATGTTTCTCTGAAAAAATTAGTAAATTGTATATTCAAAATAGTTCATTTCAATGTTGATATATCCATGGTAGTAAGAAACGTGTGGAGGATACTTTGCTGATGCATCAGACAATATACAACTGGAGCTCGAAGCCTATATATTAAATTAGAGAAATGTGGAACTTTTTTTTCTCTGGGGAGAGCCATTGCGCGAGGGCCATTTGCGGCGTAATAGCGGGAAAGAAGAAAGAGAATCAAATTTGCTGTCTGGAAGCCATTCACACTTGTGGGTGTACGCTTGAGCGAATTGTCTGTAAATGAATTTCAACAAAGCTAAGACAGTGAGCGGTGTTATTCGCCTTTCAATTGCAGAGGGGCGGGATTCGTAGAAATCGGTCGGATCTCGAATCTTCGCACATCGACCGCCATTTCGGGTCACACAACAAAGAATAATATAATATCGAATCAAGTTTCAAAGAACTAAACACCGTCGGTATTTATTCATAAAGCTAGGTTAATTCATGTAATGGGCAAACAGTTAATTCAGCAAGATCTCAGTAGCCAGATATCCGTGATTAGTCGGAAAAATTCTGAATTTTACTATTTGTCTCAGATTTACCTACATTTGAACGAGTCGTCTCGGTATACCCTACAATTTATTGATAAATAGAAACAGTAACAGTCAATGAAAATATGCTATTCTATATTTTATATTTTAAGACATGAATTTGATATAATGTGGAGGTTCCTCGACCTGCAGTATGCGGATTGCATGGAATTTATGAAAGTAAAATTAATAGTAGTGGAAAATATGAAGAATAGAAAAAAATTGACAAATTTAATTGTTGATTTCTGAGTATGATAAGTGAAAGCTGTATAAATCTTAAAGTCTATTCAAGAAATTGAAAAAAGGGAGCAGGAAATAAAGTGCAGAAAATTGATTATTTGTTGTTAATCTTACAAGATTATAAAAGAGCAGTTCATGCCATTACAAAAGCTATAGTTTTTCTTAGTACCAAAGGATTTTTTCCAGTTTTCAAAAATTTTCTCCCTAATTAAACAGATTCCTAAATTTCTTAAATTCTTGTTCCGAAACTTTAACTTCAAACACGATTGAGACCTCACGTGATTGCTACAATGAATAATATTTATCTTTCAGTATTAATCAATGCGAAACAATTATTTCAATGTCTTTTTCCATTTCCTCTGAGAATGAACTTATGCTTACAAAAAAGGGAGTTAAATTTAAAATCAAAAACAAGGTCAGCAAATGTTATTGCATTATTTCTAGATATTTGTCTCTTGAGCTAACCTAAACTCTTGACATTAATAATCAAAACTTTTTTTTTCATGACATGTTGTTTAAGATGATATAAAGTACTTACAACCAATGGGAGTGGTCATCCAAAAAGTTTCTTACATACTCTCTAATAAATATATTACCCTTCCATCCCATGCAAAAAATTGCGAACCGTGAATAAGACAAAAAACATAGCATAACAAAACAAACAAAATATTAAAAATAGCATGAATTTAGCTTTTTTATTGAATCTGTCCTAAGTGAGATTTTTGGCAATTAAAATCTAGCATTCTTTGAATAGCATTCGAAAATCGAATTCGTACTTAAGCTGTTTTGTCCCCAAACAGCTGAAACCAAAACTTCTCAAACAACTACAATTGTAGGGATAAAATCCTTTACCAAATTTGATATATTAAGCCCTTACTGATTTATATTATTCTGATGGTACAAACAGAGAGGCATTCATCCCCAAAATTGATTTCGTATAAAATTTGATAGGTGTCTACAATACAGATGTTAATTCTTTGTACCTTGTTTTATTTGTCTTGTTTGTTTAGTCGATAAACTCTTTGTTTTGTAGATAACATATTCTAACAGCATGCTAGACATATTCCTTCCAAATAGAATTTACTCAAAAATTTACAAATTTAGTGCAAAAACCACATACCATATGTCATCCATCTAATTCAAAGATTGAGTTGTTTTTGTTACAGACAGATAGGCAGACGTTTACAAAAAAAATTTTTTTTTAGAACTCAGGAAAATCTAAAATGTGGGGATTAGTCAAAATATAGTGCTTATATTCCGAATTATAGTGCTTTCTATATATTTTGTATATCAGTAAAAACAAGCAATCAGATTGTTCTGAAATGAAATAAAATGGAACATCTGAATCAAAGAATGCCACAAGAATAAAAACAATATTGCAATTTGTATTTCTGTTGGGGACTGATAGATATCACCTTCTCTTTAATAGCATTATCTTCCCCATTTAAATTTGTTGCCATAGAATATAGAATAGATTGTAGAATGTAGCCATAGAATAATATCATGATCATGGAAAAATATATTCAGTATCTTTTTATATGGCACTAATGTAGCTCAAAATAATAATATTCTGAAAACTATAATTAATGTTTTAAGTAGAAAACTGAACATTTCCACATCCTCTGTTATTATACATATAAAGGATCAACTTACTTTGCTTAACATGGGAAGAAAGTAAAAGTAATCTCAAATTTTACTAATGATACTTTTGTAAATACTTCTTGATATATCGGACTACTTTTTTATCATATCAAAAATATATATTTAAAAAAATATCTTTTCATGTTTTGGTACTCAAATAAAAACTGCACTGGAGAAATAAATTTTTAATAAGCAAAAAATGTCACCACTTACACATTCCCAGATTGCAACATGGTTCTGAATACTGAAAAGTGATTGAATAATTTTTGTGAAATAAAGTTATTAAAAAAATCAATACTTTAAACATGTAATAGTTTTCAATTTTTGAATATGCAGAATTTATTTTGGATCGGGTGCAATTTCACAACGGTAATGTAATTTAAAATTTATGGAGTAAAAGAAGGAGGCGGGGAGGGAACGACTGGCATTTTCCTCGCATTAATATTTCACATCAAAATTTGAAAATTTTTGACTAACTTTTTTTTAATAGAGCCTAACTTTTCCCTTTTTGTACCCAACTGTCTCTCAATATATTAATGCATAAAAAAATTTTATTTTGCACCGCAGTAATATTTAAAAAAATTAACTTTTCAATAAAACCCTTTTTATTTCCCTACAATTTTTTCTTCGATAGTGATAAATTTTTTACAATCAACTATTTAAATACAATGTAGTATTAACAATTTCTTTTTATATAGTAGTGAATTTATGAAGAATTAATATTTTCAAATCTTTCAAATAAAAAAAATGAAATTTTCAATTTATTATTATATAATATCGTATTGAATTTATTTGAAAATGTTAATTTTTTTTTAACATTATAATTTTCTTAAGCTTGTTTTATAAGTATAAATTCATAATGTAAAAATCATTAAAAACCAAAGGCAATGATATTATAGGTGATGAATCAAAGTATAAGACTTAACATTAGTATCCTATAACGCTCTGACCGAAAGCATGAAATCTATTTTTTTTCTTTTAGCTTAACTTAATTCAGAATGCCACTCAAGTAACAGCAAATGGAATAGAAAGCGATTCGGAGTTTCAGACCAGGAGGTTTTAGAATTCGAGATACTTGCAAAACTCGAGGATTAAAGACACAATTTAAAAATGCACAAATTCAAGCATGAAACGGATAGAATATTTTTTTAAAAAAGGGGAGTTAAATAAGCATAATAAAATTTAGTATTTGTGGGTAGTATTAAGGTATTTAGTATTAAGGTTGATTCATCTACTTTGGTCTGATCAATTTTGTTAAATCATATTAATTCTTTTTCCTTCAATTTTTTATATTAATTAAATTGCGATAATTATGTGTAACAAAAATTGAAAAAAGAAAATTCACCAGAAAATTATTTTTAAAAACTTAGATTCTATTTCATCTTTTTAATATAAAACGATTTAAGTGTAAGAAAGTAAATTGTTATTCAGGTAACTATATTCAAATAGGGAGGAAGAAAGAGATTTAGAAAAAATTATTTTTCAAATTCCCTTGGATGATGCAGTAGACTTCTCGAAGTATTTTGCCATGTTTCTTTGATATTTTATTCATATCATTATCGTGAGAATATACTTTTTATGGACTTCCTTTTCTGTCTTATTAATTATTTATTTTCCTTGAATTAACAAATATTTTATTGAATATTAAATTAATTATTAGATGTTAATGTATTTTCACGGTAACATATAGCACGGTAACATTGCTAGGATTATAAATGCCTGAATTTTTTAGGGTTTAATTTTAGGTCAAATACTTTTTTTTGTTTATAACTATTCCACATTTTTTTTGTTGTACAGTAACTAGTAATTTTTTTAATTATTCATAAGCAGTAAATTTATATCGTGAAACTTTTTATATAAGAAACTTCTTCAAATGGTCATCTTAATATACTTCTGTTTTTGCGAAATTCATTGATTTTATTTGTCAGAACGGCAACCTCCACGAACAAATCGATTAAAGATTTACTTTTCGATTAAAAACTCAAATTGTAAAATAGTCACCAGCGGGGGGGGGGGAAAACCCTAAAAATCTTTTTAAAAACATGTACACATCTTTTTTTTTACAAAATATATTTAAATATTATTTTAAAATTATTTCAAAAGTATTATTTTATTTAGACGTCTTTGAACTCTTTGTAGAAGAAACAATAAAATAGGACTTGTTTTGAGTATTTTGTCTTCTAAATGCGAAAACCCTTCTGAGCGGCAACTGATTTTGCTTAAGATGGAGCGTAGTCACCAAACAGTTGCTTGACTGTTTTGGCATTTGAAAATGAAGTTAATTTTTCTATTTAAACTTCATGTGTGTGAACACTTTTAATTTAATTGAAAACTGGCTAATGAAATTTGTATTTCAAATTTGCAATGTCAAACCCTTTAGTCATATTATTTGTTAATAACTTATAAGTGATATAAAATTCCGTTTATTAAATCTCGATAAATTAAAGAGCAAAAAAAAAAAATAGCTATATAGAGCTCAAATGAGGAAAAAAAACCCACTTAATAAATGTATCAATGCAACGATAATCTTTCTTTACCACCAAAAGGCATGACAGTTTTCATCTTACAAATAAAAATTTCTGCACTATCAACACTATCACTAGGAGGGCCGTTGATTTTTAATATGTCCCTTTTGTTTAATTTCACTTTGAATATTTTATTTATTATTTCGACTTAAAATTTTTGCACTTTCTTTTTCTCTTTATATATTTATTTCTTTTTTAGGCATTTGGAGTATTACAAAATTTAATTCAAAGACTAACAACCCACCATATGCTTCATGTCTATAGTAAATTGTTATAAATTCATTTACAGCACAAAATGAATTATTATTTTGAGTTTGCTAGTCACATTATTAGACAGTGATTTAAAAAAAGATTCAACATAAATTTATTGAATCTTTTTTAAATTATAATTTTTAACTTATAATTTAAATTATATTATTTTAAAATTTTAAAATAATCTTAATGATTTCAGAATAAGGAAAACTTAAAGGCAGATTTCCAATATCGTGTCTTTTACTCGGCTACTAAGTTTTCTCTGTAGCTTTCAAAATATATATATATATAGTACTCTATAATTTTCCCCGTTGCTTTAAAAAAATTAAATAGAACTTTGTAATTTTCACCGTAGCTTTCAAATAAATTACATAACCTTATTTATTTTTCATATTAATTTTTTTATCTTTCAAAATTTAAAACTGCTCTGCATTTCTTGTAAAAAAGATTTCGGTGCTTTTTCAAATACAGTTAGTTAAATGTTATTTAGCAAATTTAATTGAGAAAATTTGTTTGGAGAATACCATCATGAAGTGTACTGGACTAAAAAACATTTTGTGGTAAAACCATTTAGTAGATGATACTTCAAAGCAAATGATCATGTTAGTACTGTAATTTTCGACTTTTATCAGTTGAAAAGTTCGTCAAAATTTTCAAGGGATAAATTTTTAAATTTAAATTACTTTTTATTTTAAAAGCAATTTTAAAACACATAGTCTCTAAAATCTAATTCAAAGCCACTGATTGAAAAATGCACTCATGACACAATACTAAAAGGAAATCTTCGACTCTTAGCTCCCTTTTAATAATATAATCTATTGGGGATATTTAAAGGCTGATTGTCAAGTTGAAGTTGTAATATTCAAATATATGAATTTAAAAAATTCATCACATTTTTCAAGTGATTGATTTCTTAAAATAAAGAGCTTATCATTATAATGGTATTTTGTCCTACTAGAGCTAAATAAGGCCACATTCTAGGAATTCTTCCCAGATATATTCTGTTCTTCTCAGTGTCCAGAAAAATTCTTCTTGGGAAAAATATGTCAATAAGCATATCTTTTTTTAAAAAAAGATTAAATTCATTTTTTTCAAATTTCTTTTGATTTACTTGAATGATTCATTTGAATCTTTTCATTCATATGCCGATAAATTTAAAAACAGAAGGGAAAATGAAACATGTCTTCTTAAAGCGTATGATTCTGTCGGTGTTGTAAGTTATATGTTGATAACAGGTTCTGAATTTGGAAATTTAGTTTGAGGTCATATTCAAACGACAAAAAATTGTGTTTTTTACCAGGGCTCAACTTAATCTCATTAGGACGCGGAACAAATTATTTTTTGGAGACCTCATTTACCTTCTTTTTTGTCCCAGGCCCCCTTCAATGTGGTCCCGGGACAGTTGCCCCGCATGCCCTTCCCTTAGTCAGGGCAAAACATTTTTTGGTGCCCTCCTCTGCTTCACTACTTCATTAATGAAGGACCATACATAGAACTTGTCTATGGTAGGCTTCGATTTAGGGTCTCACTTTAATGTGGGAACGGGACAACTGCCCCGTAGCCCTTGCCTTAGTCAGGCCTTGCTTTTTACAAAGTCGGAAAGATTATCAAGTGAAATTTTATCTACTGCAGAATGCAGTTTGGATTAAGAACAAATGGCCAAACATGGCTGTTTGTCCACGAATCCATTTGCAACTTCTCCACAATGGTAAGAGAAAGGCAATAACGCAGTGGATACGCCCCCGCCACTGCGACCAGTGGCGGAAGGCCCTTTAAACGACCCTGTGGAAATGATGTGCGACCATTAACAAGCGGTCCTAAGTAGTTGTAAGAGTTATCTTTGCAGGCAGCCGGGTGTGAATGCAGGATGCTTCAAATGACTCCCTAATAAGGGAAGCGGTGCGGAGAGAGCTCAAAGGAGGCTCGAAGAATGGTCATAAAAAGAAGGAACACCCCCGCCTCGGTTGCCCTGATGGAAATTCTATGACTTCGTACACAGGTGAACTCCACACCCTCGGCCAAAAACTGTTACTGAACGCGCTATTCTTGTGGCTAAAAAAGTGGTAGAAGGGACTTCCGTCAAACCCCGAGGTCGCCGAAGGAACGACAAATTAATTTTTTTCTCCATTGGTGGCGTCTGTTTCTCCGAGAATTACATAGTGAAAAGTTCATAATGGAGGTGGTAAAAACTGTGGTTCATTTTGAAAAGTTCGTCTTTTTGCGTTAATGCTTTATAAGGCCTTTTTGCTCGGAGCAAAACATTTTAGATGCCAGTTTTTCAACAAATTCTAAAGTAAATACGAAAAGTAAAGTGTTAAATTGATTCATAACGTATAAAATAAATTAAATAATCAGGAATCAAAATATTAAAAAATAAGGAAAATTAACAAACATTTTTTCCATTGTTGAAGTTTAAAAAAGATTTCCTTTTAATATCTATATAGTTTTCACGACAAAAGAAGAGTGGTTACAATATAAGGAAATTTAGATGATGAATGGGCCGGTTAATTTTAATAGTTTTATGATATTACGGCACTGTCTCCACTGGAACTGCTCATATATTCAATAGACAGAGCTTGTCTAAGACAAAATAACATGGCTTTAATGTCTTACAATTTGGCTTAGTTTAGTTTAGTTATATTAACGTCCCGTTTAAAGCAACACGAGGGCTATTTTGGGACGGACCTCGTAATTTTGAACCACGGTCAGATGACGAGGACGACACCTAAACTGGCACCCCCCTCTCCACACCACGCCACACCAGCGGGAGGACATTTGGTCTGACAGATTTAACGTGCAACAGACCCCCTCACACGACGGATCTTCGGTGGAATCCAGTCTCGAACCTGAAACCCTCCGGTTCCGAAGCCGAGACCTTACCACCGGGCCACCGCGGCCCCCGTACAATTTGGCAAACTCAGGGAGATGAAATGTATCTGTTGCTGTGTGGCGTCTTATGGCATTTTACAAGTCCGTTGACAGTTATCTGTCTATATCTTGAACCGAGTGAGAGAATCTTGTTTTTAAAGTAGCCCCAACTAAGGCCAAGAGTACGGCTTACCTGCTTCATCAATCACATTCCCTTTCACAGAACATTTTCCTAAAGCGGCAATTTACACACCTAATAGATAGAACACAAAAGAAGAACAACACCACCCGAATCGGGACTCGAATTCGGGACGCCCAGATCACGTGGAAGACGCGCTACTCTTATACTAGGAGGCCGGCTTGAAATATATCTGAATGATTTATTTGAAAACGAACATGACCAGTATTCCCTGAAAGCCAGATTGTCGTCTAAAGCGACTTGTACTCTAATCAATTTTAAATGAAATTCGCCATGTCTGCCCATTTATGTATATGAGAAAAAAGATTAATTTAAAAATATAGCCATTTTTACCAAAATTGTTGAATAGTATTAAATATAGCCCGAATCGGTCAAGGAGAAGATGAATTTTCCGATGACAATATGTGGTTAAACAATTAAAATATAAATGAACTATATTTCTGAAGTTAGAAAAGAGCATTTTGTCCTACAAATAAAATTCGGCTCTGAATATACTCAATTAATCATTCAACATTCATTTTCTATAAAAAAGATTTCAAAATTTTCTATTTAATTTATATCACAAAAACGGACATTTATTGTTTCTGTTGCATTTAGCTCTAAGAAACAAGTTTTATTTCCGCATGTATTTTAATATGAATTCGTTTCACTTCAAGAATTTCGTTCGTCTGTATTTCACACACAAAAGATACATTTCTTAATAGGTAAGGTCAGTTACAGAAAACACATCAACCACTCAGGTGTTACGCGGGAAAAAATAAAGGAACAGCTATCAAAAGAAAATCAGAAATCAATAAATAAGATTCATCAATTAGCTTTGTTTGGGAGGTGAATTTTAGCGCTTCATTGAACAGCAGATGAATCCTACGAGGATACTATTAAAAAGAAAAGTCAGTTTTTTTCCCTAGAAATCTAAATTGATTCTCTCTGCGTTTATTCCAAAATGGTACTGTCAAAAATTTGTACCCATTATCTCACGAGAAAGGTTATTATTATTTCTGAATTCCTAAAAAAGAGCGAATGATACTACAGATATTAAATTATAACAACAAAAGTTACATATGTTAAGCCTTTCCTTAAGTAAATAGCACGATGAATGTTTTTTTATTTTTAAAAAAATCACTAGATATTTTCGGGAGGAAGTTCATTTTAGGCAAAGCCAACTATCAATTTAAAAAAAAAGAAATAAAGCATTTTCCGCTCTCATTTATCATTTAATAATCATAGGAAGAAAAATAATTTGATGCAAATGTGTTAAACTGTTTGATTTCTATACATTAATTGTTAAAGAAATAATTAATTAACTTATACATTTTTAAATGCAATGGTGTTATTTTTTTATTGCTTGGTATGTAATGGTATTATTTTATTATTCATCTAGTGCTTATTCAAATCTCCGTTTTGAATACCTTGTTTCGAAAGCTTTGTTACTCTATTGTACAATAATGTGCAATTAATCATATCAACTTATATTTATTATTTATAATCATATAAACTTATTATTTATTCACTTTATCTTAAAATATTTTGAAATCAATCAATTTTTTTAAGATAAGTTCAAGTAATCTATTCAAAGAAAGCATAAAAAAGAAAACTTTATTGGTCCATCTTAGAAAAACATGAATATCGATCTTTTATGATATAAGATGAGCGTTTGTTCAGAAGGTATCTTTGATTTTCCTCTTGTGTAAAAACATAAATTTAAAATATTTCGAATTCCAAGATAAGAATCGAGAGAAAATTTCTGTTGTTCCATAGTTAAAAAAAACGCCAATCATTTCTTCTGGTTTTAAAAAAAAAGAGTATTGGTCATGAAGTACTAATATTTCGCAGATGAAAAGAAAATTAATGCCTTATGAGTTCTAAGGTAAGCATTGGCCAAAATAACACGGCTTCTAGGGAGAAAAATCGAAATTAAAATATTCTTAAACTAACAGTATATCCTACTAAAGTAAATCAAATAAAAAAAATTAGTAAGTAATTAAAATAAAAAAAAAACTATAATCACAAATAAAGGTAGGGTTTAAAAAATTATTTTTATTATTGCCTAAACCTTTACACATAAATGCATATTATCAGCAATTTTTGTTGGAGTTTCCATATTACTTTATTGAATACTAAGTCCATTTATAGAAGTGTGATTGATCACTGTGGTGAAATTGAAATATAATATTCCAAGCATTATTTCATATATGACTATTCTATAAATGACATTCGATATTAATTCATCCAAGATTTTTCATATAAATTATACAGTTTGGTAATTTTCGTATTCACGTTATATTTATAAATTTTAAGTTTATTTAAATATTTTAAAATAAATAAACAACATTTAATAAATATTATTTCTAAATATATTATATATTTTAAAACAGAGAAATGAAACTTCTGGAAGTATTTAGAAACAAAACTATAAAAATAAAGTCTGCAGTTCTATAAAAGGTAAATAATATTAATTAAGTAATTAATATTATTCAGTAATAATATATATTTTATCACTCAGTAATTCCACTAAAATTGTGGGCTCTTATTTTGTTCGTCAAGATTTGGTCATTGTCAAGCTTTTGATTTCAATGGATTATACAAAATCTTAACGCCAAATATTTTAAATAAATATGGTCTTCAAATTAATTTAAAAAAAATTCTCTCGAAAAAATAATTTTTTCACAAAAATTTTAACCGTTTTGACATTATTTGGTTGCCATAAACCAGATAGAAAAAAAAAGAAAGAAAGAAAGCTATGGAAGATTTTGTAGCTTCCTAGCTGTAGTTTTTTCATGCTACATTTATGTGGATCTTGTGAAAAAAAAAGAAATAAGAAATAGAACATCTCAAATAAAAAGCTAAGCATTTAAGTTAAAACATTGCAGATGGGTATTAGATGTATTTTTCTTGAATAGCCAGGAGTTATTTACAGTGAAATTGTAAAAAAAAAAAAAGCAGTTATCGAACTTAGTGTTCCTTATAACGAGTTTTGACGACAAACAAACTTGAAAACTTTTATAAAAACTCAACAGAGCGTCCAGTTAAAGGCAATAATAGCATGTATAATTATGCGTAATTCCGACAATATGTTTCACTCCAGTTGTGATAGTTCGTTATGTTCAGGATCATTGAGACTTCAATGGGATATTTTCAGGAAAAACTATGGAAGCATAATTATCGCCGATCGCTCTCGCGTACGCCAAATGCTCTCTTTAAACGATCATTACAAACAGACCTAAAGAACATTAAAATAATAATGTTTGAAGCCAATTTCCCTTCTCCAGAATTTTTTCAAATGATAAGAGCGTTTTGATCTCTATTGAAAGCTCTATTTTTATTCTAGCCGAACTATTTTTGCATTGTGGCTTCGCTTGAAGTGCTTTTGAATAATTGCATTGAGCGAGATGTGGTTCAATGAAATATTTTATCACCAACTAAAGAAAATAAATAAAAAAATTACTATTTTAAACTCAAGAAAGTTAAGCCTGTATAATGACACCGTATGTAGTACTGTGAAAATTAACTGAGACAAGTACAGAAAGTTTCATGTCAGCATAGGTTCACTTACATGAATGATATAGCAATTTGGTGGGAAATATGCCCTCCTCTAGCTTTAATGAAATCCTGTATGGATTCTACTAATTTATAACATACGTTTTTGATATAATCAGCATGTAACCAAACTTTTATGACATTTTCAATCATATTTTCCTCAGTGTTGTAATCCATTTTATTCGCACATTGCTTCACAACGGTAAAATAATTTTAAGTGGAATCTACATCTCTAGAATTACCAGACCAATTCAAAACTGTTAATGTATTCTCTTGGAAAAAAATTCTTTACCAGCTTAGAATTGTGGTATGGTCAAGATCTTGTTGAAAGCCACCAACATTACGAGCAAACATTAGCATCGGAGGTACAATTTTTTCTTTAAATATTGAAATGTATTTTTTAGAGTTCATCGTCCCTTCAACTGGTAGTAAGCTGCCAGGTGCACTAGATGTAAAATAACTCTAAGATGACTGCTTCTGAGGGTTCTAAACTGTTTGATTAGGATGTTTCTCTCTAATGGTTCTCCAGCACCTCGTTTGACAAATGTTGATTGAATTCCTTGCACACACACATAAAAAAAGGCTTTGGCACCGAATGCAACTTTATTCTAGTCTTTATGAATCCAGGATTGATATTTTCTGTCTCAATGCAAACATTTTCTCTTCATTATATTCATTAACAACTGTTTTTGCCCATCTCACTGCTTCAATAAGTCTTCGTCATATTATTGATGAATCAACGCTCATACCAGTGGCTAATAATTCTAATTAATGCTTTGAAAGGATTCATTTTATTATTTTGAACTAAAAATTTGTCTGTCCGAAGTATTGTATAGTGCTTACACTCATATTCACACTTTTTCTTTGGAGGAGCTCTACCAAACTTAATTTGCTGATTAATTATCCTACAAACACTGGATAACTCTAATTGTTACAGCAATATCCCTTACTGTAATTGAAGCATGCTGACTGAGGGCACCAATTCTAGTTTTTTCCTGGGAATGGTATACATTTCTTAACATACATTAGAACAAGACAACTTTCACAATTGACATATTCTTACAGCATCCGATATGCAATTGATCGTAAAATGCTCTACATGTGATGATTACAGGGTCAAACCAGTTTAGACTGGTTAAGAAAAAAAACCTTTTTTGTAAGAAAATGCAGCTGAAATGGCTTGAGGCAGAAAATTCCTAAGAAATGAACAAAATTATAAAATATTGAGTTTGTCCCAATTAATTTAGACTGTACTGTACATACAGAAGTTTAGTCAGATCGCCTATAAAATTAAAACTCACAAATAGATTTCAAAAGTATTATAAAAACCTGTATAAATGATAACTAGTAATTGTATCATAAATAATAAAATTATTTTAAGCATTTTCTTCAATTAAATGTTTGTATGTAAAATATCAAATCCCAGATTTTGAAAAAATATTATAATAAATATAAAAAAATTATATGAACACAATATGTTAAAATTTTTTGCTCAATTAAAAATTAAGAATTTTATTTGAAAAAATTAATTTTGCATTCACTGCCTAACATATTAAAATTTTGAAATTCTGTATATTTTGATGTAAATTAAAAACTAAAAAGTGGAAATTAAGTAAAATAAAATGCCCGGTTCCTAAAACTGTATTTTAAAACGGTGTTTCAATCTTACTACATCTGACGGTAATTTAAAGAGAAATAAAAAATGGCAAAAAGTTTTTTTTAATAAATTAAACCTTTTAATACTAATTTAGAATGCATTTATCAATATTAATTACATGAAATGAACAAGAACTAATAGGAAATGAAATAGCTTTTTGGTATTTTATTCTTACCTTAACTTGCACATTATACGAAAGAGTATTGCATAAGATTGTTAAAATTTGTTAAAAGACAAAATGCAATTAATTATTATTTTACAAAAATTGTATTCAAACTTCACATGCCAAGAGAAGAAACTTTCTATTTGTGCGTTTGAAGAAAGAATTTCGATATTGCAATCGTATTTCTTGATCATCATACAAATGAAAGAATCATTAAATCTCATTTTCATAAGTAAAATTTTTCGTTATTTTTCATTTATGTCAATTCTGTGTTATTCTTTATTAAGTTACATTTCTTTGTTAACTTCACATTTTTTGTTCTCAATTTCCTCACCTTCTTGCACTTTTTTTTTAAATTTTTTTTATTCGGTATAAGAATTGTCGAATAGAAGACGGCATTTCTCATTTTTCAACCTTAAGGAATGTCTAGATTTTTATCGCTAAACAGTATCTATAAATTAATTTTTAAAACATTCTTTACAAATCTATTCAGCGTAAAAAAAAATGTTTATTCAACATAAATGAAATATCGCCATTTACTGACTATTTACATTGTATACCACTTCATATAATTGTGTTCGCTCACTGCAAATAAGATAACAAATAAATACAGCCATTAATTTTATTTTCGGTAATGATATTGCAATATTCAGTTAATTAATTAATATCCTATTATGCCAGCTCTTGGCATAGATGTAGCCTTTTTTCCTCGTTATCTAGGCTTCCCAGTTCAGGATGGTTGTTCTGTGTTCTTTCTGTGAGTTGTGTGAATGTGCTCCCCTGTAAAAAGGGGCTGTGCAAGCGAATGTGAAGCATGAAGTAGCTAAGTCGTATTCTTGGCTTTAGTTGGCTCTGGTGAAAAAACAAAAAGCGCTTACACAGCTTAAATCGCTGACAGATAACTGTCAGTGAGCTTATAAAGTGCCATAAGTAACAACAACGCATCATATTATTAGCACATAAGTTATCTTGATTTCTTTGAAGCAAAATTTGGGCAATTACATACATATAATAAATTTTGTACCCTTTCAAGTTACTTATCAGCCAAACTGTCTTCGATATTATTAGAATAAATCCTATAAATAACACAAATACATTATTCGCGTGTAGCATATATTAATAAAAGTTATAAGTAATTTTTGCATTCTTATGACTTTGTTTCGTATATACTGATTCTTTTTGCCGTAACACCCATATATTTTCCTTTCTCATGTATTTGAAATTGTGGTTTGCACTGTAGACGTTTTTCATAAAGAAATATTACAGGTAATTAAACTTTGGGATAATTTTTTTTAATTCCCTCAAATTTACTAGGTTAAATATCAACATACTTCAATATTTTTGGCATATTTAAAATGGAAATTAACCACCGAATTATAATATCAGCAATCAGAATTATCTAGTTATTACATATTAGCCACCTCAGATGACCAGCTGATGTATGGACATATTTTATTTCAGATAAATCACTTTTTATATTTCCATATTAATTTCCCTAAATTGTCTGACATTAAAGTCATGTCATTTCAATGTTTCCCTTTAACTTCTTTTTATCGTGTATATTAAGCTAGCGAATTTAGATATTTCCATAGTGTTATTAGAAACGTAAATATTTGGTTCATCTAGCTTTAAAATTTCGCAGCAATCTAATTGCACAATTAAAAAAGAGAATCACGAGATTAAGTATTATATGAAAATATTTCAGGACAAAAATGTAATCTGCTGTTGGAAATCAGGCAAAAAAGTGTTCTTTTATTGCAAAAATTTCTGCATCTGCTTAAACTAGTATTATTCATTTATTTTAAAATTTTGAAACGGTGCAAAATTTAATTTTGTGCTCAAATATTTGTGGATATTATCAACTAAAAACTGCAAAATATAGCTTAATTTTTAATTAATCAAAGTTCTAATTAAAATTTACCAAATCCATTTCGTGGTATATATTTTCACCCTCCAAGGCATGTATTTGAGAAATTTGGTAACTTTAGGTCCAACGGTATGATTCATATAGCCCTAACATACAAACTCACAAAAAAATTATTTTATTTCTATAATTATCATCCTGAATCAGAATAGATTAAAGAGAAACTTTTCCTTTACTTATTACTCTAACATGCTAACATAGTTAAATTTTCATTCCGAAAATTTACTTCAATAATGAAGACTGAATAAAATAATCTCAGACAGGTAACGAATTGGTGGGGAACCAAAGTCAATGATCCAGGAGATAGAGTAGTCAATGGATCAATTGATAGTCAATGTAATTGAGATTAACCAATTTGGTTAAGCAAGCGGAAATAACAAGGGCGGTCATTCCCGTGAGAAGGAGAAAAGCATTACGATAAATACATAAGTTTTAATTTTAATAGAATAGTTATATTAGTATAACCAGTGTAATATTGATATTAACTTACAGAATTTTATAGTTTTTCTGTATAGTTACTGGCTTCTGAGTTTCTTCACTTTTCCCCTTTAGAAAGTGAAAGTCGTGAAATTCTTGAATTAATATCAGTTTTGCTTAGGATTTGAATGAAGAAATACGTCATTTTATGAAACTCTGTAACTGCTCGATAGCTGATATCATGAAGTGATTCTTTCTTTTTTTGGAATATAATCATGATTACATTGCTTCAGTACAAGAAAAACAATTTCCTGTCACAAATCGGAGGAAAAAGGTGTCGATTTTTTCTAGAGACACCCAAAATGATAGGTTAGTCTCTCCAAATAACCAATTGTACGAATATTATTTCAGATATTTTACAATTTTCTCATAACCAGTAGCAGGGGCCGCGGTGGCCCGGTGGTAAAGTCTCGGCTTCGGAACCGGAGGGTTTCAGGTTCGAGGCTCGATTCCACCGAATAACCGTCGTGTGAGGGGGTCTGTTGCACGTTAAATCTGTCAGGCCAAATGTCCTCCCGCTGGTGTGGCGTGGTGTGGAGAGGGGGGTGCCAGTTCAGGTGTCGTCCTCGTCATCTCACCTTGGCTCAAAATTACGAGGTCCGTCCCAAAATAGCCCTCGTGTTGCTTTAAACGGGACGTTAATATAACTAAACTAAACTAAACTAAAACATAACCAGTAGCAAGCCTATTGAAATAAAACGAAGGGACATTACAGAAAGGTGATAAAAAATATGGAATCGCCTCATGAAATGCATATTTGAAAAGAAACGTTCATCCTAATCACTTGTGTTGGTGTTTTAGTTCCCTATTGCCGTTACACAATTTCCTACATACGCTGGCAGATCAGTCATTGTCGGGATTTTATTAAGTTGCAGCTGTTTCATATCAGAGCAAACAGATTCGGAACGTGGCCAAATTTTTGGAATTGGTTTGATGAGAGTTTCATTAAGCAATGTAACCAAAATGTGTAATGTTTGAAGAACTACTTTATTGAATATTTATTCCACATATTTGAAAAGCCGAAAAATATCCATTGAAACGCTACGGACGAAAGTGTGTATTAACTGACCTTGACATAACCGTTAAGGACGAATACGACTGAAATTATGGTAATCATTGATGCAAAAATTACTGCTGAATTGTATGCTTTCCTGGGAAAAACTCTGTGAGAACCAAAAAGTTCAGTTCAGCACTAGTTTGACACCACCGCTGATTCGCTATCCTTTCGGAAACTTCTGGCAACTTAAGACTGCCGTCTTTGTATAGTTTCCAGAAGGTAGGGCTAGAAACTTCCAGACCAATCAGGGTGTACCTGAACGTGTCTCGGTTCCTACTGGATAAATCAACAAATTTCTCAAAATTTCAAGAATTATCCATTTTCTAGCCAAAGTCTCCAAATTCGTCGCCAAGCTTTGGGATCATTGGCTAAGAGCATCCGGCAGCATTCAATACAGAGTACTATTAATCATTTTTTCCGGTGATAGAGCCAATTATGGTGGGAAGCAGTATCATAAAATCGTAACACTATAATACAGATTATTTGTTTCCAAGAGTGAAATAAAACAGAGATCTTTGATGATTTGGGCCACCATATTAAGGGTTTTTGAGAGTTCCGCAGTTATTTTGAAAGAACAAATGATTGTATGAGCATTCCAGCTAATAGCACAAACTTTCCAGCCAATGGCACGAATTTTGTTTCCTAAATGTATGGATCTCTTCCTCAACGACAAAACCACTGCTCCCATTGTTGACATGTTCCAAAAATAGTTCAAATGACGCAAGTACGATTTTTCGAATCTCTTCTGATTACCGCATCATCAGACATCAATATTTTTTACCCTTTATAGTTTTAATTAGAGATGGAAGTAAAAAATTGCTATTTCCAACCATCAGCATTGTCTCAACTTGCCATTATTTTGTGGGAATGTTGGAACAAGATTCCCTTCGCAAACATAATTTAACAATTCAGAGAACTGGGTGCAAATTTGCATGCTAAACGGATTTCCTATACTATATTAGGCGAGGAAACTACTTTTTTAGGCGCTTTCATATTTTTGTCTGTTTTCAATCTTTTTACGTTTCAAGCTTTAACCCATTTTGAATTAGCAATAATTATATGATTGCCGCTATTATATTTCAAATCCTTATATTTAAACCAGGTTTTGCTTGTTGCGTTGCTTAATAATCAATAGATATATATTTACATATGTTATAAATTGGAGATTTCTTATTGTAAAGTCAACTTTGTCAAGAGTTTCCTAGCTCTCATCGGCACAAAAATAATTTAATGGCAATGTAGGCACAAGTAAAAGTGTCTTTCCCATCCCCAACATCTAGAGTCGCTTAGTTTTATTACTCTGCCATCCGCGGCTTCGCCAGACTTTTCAATCATCAGAGTTACAAGAGGGGGCAGATTGTTTCTTCACCTCCTCGGTGTTTTAGAAACCATTAAACCATTCCGGCCTTCTATCAATGCGAAAAAAAAGAAAGAAAGAAAGAAAGCGGCGTATAAGAAATAGATTGAGAAGAAAAGACCATTATTCTCACTCGGGTGATTTAAATCTATTATGAGAGGACCCGAGGAACAGTGACACTTAACCTGCAACCGCAACATCGTCCAATAGGAAAGAGCAAAAAGAAGCAAATAATAAAGGGTCGGAGTCAAGAAAAATACACACAAGAGTATCCATTGTGTCTGGAAAATGCGAAGGGGCGGTACCGTGTACCCCACAACGGAAGTTCTGGGAACTATTAAGAATAAATGGCAGCATCAGGTGAAACAACGTTTCGGCCCTCTAATGCGTGGGAGACGTGGCACAACATCGGGGCACAATTTACAGCGACTCGTGCTAAAGGAAGGGAAGGAAGCCCTCTGTGGCGTTTTCGCTTTTGACCTTCCATCAAACAACTGCTAACAGTATGGGGTACTTTCAATTTATTCATTAATGATCTAGGAAGTCTGTCTTTACCGTAGAGAAAATTGATGTTCTTTCAGCAAATCTTAATTTTAATTTTCTTTCTGTAAGTTCTTCCTTTTTAATTTTTAGATAAATTGAATTTATACTTTGACCAAACTATTTTCAAATTCCGGTCATGTCAAATATTCTCTGTGGTTCTTATTATCCAAGTTCTACTACATAATTACTCAGACTTTAAATACAATAATTTAGATTTTAAATATGTATGTTAAATATGATAACTTGAAACCACAAATGCAAAATTGTTTCGAAACTCCTTTTGCTACAAGTAAGTTTGCGAATATAGTGTAGTGGAACTTGATAACTCGAGTCTGAATGGACCACAAGAAAAATTCAACCCATCCAAAAATGCTAATTAACCATTTAAGAACCAAATTATGTTTCACTGTCATTACATATACAAACTCATATTGTATATGTACTCACAACTCGAATTCTTTCCTTAAATAGATAAGAAAAAATGGATTTAAAAAGATATTAAAAATAGGAAAAAAATCCGATTAAAAAGGGTTAATTTTAATATGTTAACTAAATATTTAATACATAATTAATAAAAAGTAAAATGTAACTTTTTGCTAAATAAATTGATAATAATTATAGAAGAAAATACCGTATAATCAAGAAAATGTAATGAATAAACAGTATAACGTATTCTAAAAATAATATTTGCATAATTAAACTTCAAAATAAGCAATTTATTTATATTCATGTCCTCATTAAGGCTATTTGGGACTGACGGTGATTCTGAAACATGGTCAGATGACACGGACGGCCCCTGAGCTGCACCTTCTCTCTTCCAATTTCCACACCTTACTAGAGGAAGGACGTTTGTTCTCGACTGATTTAGCATGCACCAGATCAGCTAACATGCCGGATTTAAGTTGGAATCGAGTCTTTAACAAGCAGTCCTCCGACTGCGAAGCAGAGAACTTCCGAGATTGAAATAGATTCATAGTTATATTGTAATCTAACGAAAAATTTTATGGAAGCAAAATATTCAATAGTTTCATTTATAAATTCAATTAAAGGATTTATTTTTCATTCCTTAAAAAAACTTTTTTTAAACTCAAATCTTACCAAACCTTTAACAAAACCTTAAAACTAAAACACAATGCATTCTTTTTTTAAAGCAATTTCACACTTTCGGGAAAATTTTTTGACCCATAACAAATGTCCTCTTGTCGGATAATCTAGAGAAATAAAGTTATTAGTCAAAGGGTCGTCCGTAATATTTAACTATTATTCAAAATTATGGAGTCCAATTTTAGAAAGCTGCGAGTATTATTAAAATGGATAAGTTTAAAGGCAGGTTTACACTCTGTCAGTTTGAAAACGGCCACTAAAAGAACGCATGCGTAGAAAGGGGCAGATTTTAATTTGGCGGAATTTCATAAGACAGACTCTGGTATTCCATGCTTGGCTATAAATTGTGGTTTTGGCCTACTTGAATTTTTCTTTGCCATTACGTATCATATTAATGGATGTTTATGCAAAAAATAGGGTAAAAATATGTCAACATACATAAATCAGGAAAACTATAGAAAAAAGGGACATAGAATGAAAAACGCACGTATGCACACAACATCGCAATAGAAAGAACAAAGTGCAAAAAATGTCGGAGTTAATCTTTGATAAATAATGAATTTTTTAATGCAAAAAATATTTATCAATGCATACTCAGGAAGAAAGAGGGATTCAGCTGTATATTGTTGTCCCGTCGGAGTAAGTACTTTACTTGTACGAAGCAGAGTTTTTCAGCCTTTCTACGCATGCACTGTTTACTTGCCGTCTTATGCCTTGCCGAATGTAAACCTACCTAAACTAACAATGTCAACTAAAGACCACTTTTGCTAAAAAAAAAGAAAAAAATAGGATTACTATAGTAATAAAATACAGAATTATGAATGAGTATTTATAAGAAAACAATATTTCTAAAATTATTAATTTTGGAAATATGCGAAATGGAATGCTAAAAAAAAGTTACATTTACGAAATTAATTACAAAAATAAAAGGTAAATCTATAGAAGGAAAAAATGGAATTTTAAAATCACTTTTAATCACTTAAAATCAGACAGATGCTTATAACAGCCAGTGTAAACAGTGTAACTTTTGACCATTTCATAAATGAGGGAAACTTTTAACATTTAAAAATATATTTAAATGTTGCCAAATTTTCTTTAAAGATTTTGTCTCTTTATAAATGTATTTGAGTTTTAAATACGAATACTTTTATAATAATACTAATAATAGAAATGGGATTTATTTTTTTCTGAATGTAAGAATTTATAAATCACTAGCCGCCTTTGGCGACCAGCTGGTTCGCCATGAGTAATGCGTTCTAAAATTTCCAATTAAATCCCATATTCATAAGCCAAAATTTAAGAAATAGTTAAAGTTAAAAGATTCATTTATTAGTAGTTAAAGAGTCGGTAACTTTATTCGGAAAAACTTTTTGAGTTTAATGCTCTAATAATTTATCAATTATGCTTCCAAAATATTAAAAATGTTAAAATGTTTTTTTTAAAAAACGGAAAAAGGTAAAAAATTATTGAATTAAAGATACAGATAATGCAAACGATTACATAAATATGTCATTAAGTCGGGATTTCAATGCATATCCTGTCTAAATTCAATCAGGTTTACTGTAAATAAAGATGATTTATGGAATAAATGATATAAATATTGCAAACGATTTCTTAGAATCCTTTGCCTTGCATTTATTTTTTTTAGAAGATATCACATTTTATATTTATGTTATTTTATCCAGTCACGTGCTGAAAGTTGTATTTCTTTAGATTTGATTTGCGATGATAGTTGTTGTTTTTTAATTTGAACTTCCGGCATTCTTTTATTTTATCCAGTCACGTGATAAAAACATAGTAAAAATATTTCTTTAAAAATTCGTTAAAAATAGAAGCTTGCGTTATAAATTTAAAAAACTCATACCGTTAGAAAGCTAATTTTTTTATCTTTAAATTGATATAAAAATCATGTTTGTGCAATAATATTTTCGGAAGTTATAGCGAAAAAACGTTGAAATTTTGCTTAAATTTTAATTAATTCAAATTCTAATTAAAAATTCGAAAAAAGGGCTCCGAGGTGCACATTCCCAAGCTCCAAGGTATACATGTACCAAATTTGGTAGCTGTAGGTCGAACGGTCTGGCCTGTAGAGCGCCAACACACACACACGCACACACACACACACACACATTGAGCTTTATTATAAGTATAGATTACTATGGATGTGATGTGGAAATAACCTCAAATTTCTTTTATTTAAATGTGGAATTCTTTTATTTAAGCGTGGGATTTCAGCACTAGAAACGGAGAATCATTTTGAGAGAACCGACAGATATTATTACCGTCCCATTTTTTGAAGTCATTAAATAAACTGAATCGCCATTTCTATCCGAGACTTTCACTGGACATCCGTTTGCTTTCGTACGGTGGCTCTCCAGTTGTCTGGCCGTTGCTCAGATACTCCTTCGCTTTTCAAGATCCGTGATGAATCGTAATTATTTACCTCCGAGGTAAGTTCGGAGTGGAAAGGACGGTGAAAAGAGCCTTCTTGTCAGCTGACAATTATTGGCTTGATAATACGACATTCACGGATCGGGAAAGAACCACCTCCTCCGCTTGTTGCTTCTGGTGTCTAATTCCTTTTTCACAATTGAGGTTTCCAAACAACACCCTCACATTCCGGGGACTTTCCACAAAATGCCTTATTAATTAGACCTTTAAGACGAAAGAGAAAATCTTCTTCCTTTATTTTCTGAAAGTAAAAACAAAAATTTAAAGCTTATACTATTCTTTAACGTTGTTTGCCATTTCGTTCATCCTTTTCTGTAGAGTTGGTTGATATAGAGACTGTCTTATGCATTATGATTAGAAATAATTATAATTTTAATAGTTTTGCAACATTTGTGTTTGTTATCTCATACTCATGTAAATAGTTTCTTTTCTTTAATGACTCCCCTCCTAATATATAGAGTTTATATTTAATATGAATGAAAAAAGACAAAAAGGGATAACCACAGAGGCCAGAGGTTTTACTTCTTCTAAGGCAGGTTTCTTGAGCGTTTCTTCAAAACTCTCACATATTCGATGGAACAAATATTTCTTCAATCCCTTTGAATTTACAAAGGGCATTCGATAAGAGGACAATAATTAGTATTTGGTGTGCTGTCTGTTCTTTAGTCGATTATCGATCAGTTATTTGTTATAATTCTTCTCATTCACCCACCCATCCCCGAAAATATGATTGAAATTTTTATTTCGAACTAATTTTCATTTCGGAACTATTAACAACTAGAGTTTCTCACGGCTTACTATATCTTTTTCTTAATCTTTTATTTTATTTTTATTTCATTTATATGAGACTGCTTAAAATAATTATTGCACCTATAACAGATAAATTCCTTATAAATAATATGAGGCAGAAAATACAGAAAATAATTTAGAAAGACCCTTTAACTTATTTATTTATGTTTTTGATTTCGAACAAGTTTTGTTTCGAAAATTAAATTTCTTTCTGTTAAAAGGACCCCTCCCACATACAGTCTTCATTTTCATAGGCTATAATTGTTTGTAACAATGAAATTTATCACTCACACTGATTAAAATTTTGTAAAAATAATACTTACTATTCTGATTAGTAATTAAATTTATTAAATGTGAAACAATAATGTAATCAAGTCTATTTTGTTTTTTAAATACAGTCGAATCCGGTTAATTGGACCACCGGGTAATCGGACCAGCCGCTTCTTCGGACCGAATCTTAAAGAAAAGAAACAAATCCTATGTACATAAGCCTAATATTATTCGCTTATTTGAACCAAAATTCCGTTTAAACGGACCAAAGAACGTGGCAGAGTAGATGAAAAAGAAGCCACAAGTCGCCTGTGTACAGCAAGAAGTCTGAAAGGGAAAAGAACCAGCGGGAGGTGAGCAAGCACTTTGTTTCTTAGAACGGGAAGCTCGGTAGTTTCTTCAAACGTTGATTGGAATTTGATAAGAACTTTTTTTATTGTGCTTCGCATGCTGAGTATCGTGTAGATCGTTGCAAATAATTTGTTTGTAAATTTATTTATCAATGAATATCGTTCATAAGCAACAGTAGTTCTAGTTTGTATGTTCGCCATACACGTGTGACGCATAATAAAGGTCATAATGACATTTTAATATGTTACGTATTGCACGTCTCGTCTTGTAATGCATAGAGCATGTTCGTATTATCGGACCAGCCGGTTATTAGGACCAAAATCATAGCGTCCCGATGTGGTCCGATTAACCGGAATCGACTGTAGTCAAATTGAAGTAAATTTGCTTAGATTTTCTAAACATGTAAAAAATTATTGAAAAGGAGATTTATTATAAATATTTGCTTTATGCTTTTAACGAAATGAGAAAAAATAATTTCTGAGTTAAAACATCATATAATTATTGCGCTTTCAAACACCGCTTGAATTGCAAAGAGTTAGTGCATGCTAAATTAAATGTCGCTAATATCTAAATTTTTGTGATTTCCATCAGAACAGTCTTGTTTATAACTATTACTGACGCACAAAAATAATGTTTGCCTCAGTTTGAAATTTATATATATAGGTAGAGAGCAAAAGACAATAAATGATTTAATTTATACTTTTTTTGAATATTGTTAATTTAAAAATGATATATTTTTGCATAATTTTTAGCTCAATATTTCATCATTGCAACGAGACTCAAACCTGTTTATTGTTTTAACCTATACTCAAAAGTAGAGAACGATTGAATTTATTTAATATTTGTGTAGTTTGCATAAGGAATAATAAGATGGAAATATTAGGTTGGTGCGTATGAAATGTCGGATTCTCTTTACATGCGGACGTTTGTCTCCCTGTTTTCGTCATACTTTTGTCTTTGGCATAACCTCATTCATAGTCGTATTGTCCATTGCCAGAGACTCATTTCAGCAAAATAGGTTTTCTCGAAGGTCTTCCCTTTTGTTATTTCTTTTGAGTTTATTGCCGTAATGAATTCTGCCGACATTCGCGTCATTTTCTTATATGAGTACAAACTTGGTAATAGTGCTGCAAAAGCTGCACGCAACATAAACCAAGCGTTTGGGGAGAATGCGGTTAACGATCGGAAAGTGCAGCGTTGGTTCGAAAAATTTCGGACTGGCGATTTTTCACTGCAAAATGAGCCGCGCGGAAGACCCAAAACGTCTGTGAAGAATGATGACCTGAAAGCTCTAGTGGAAGCGGATCCAGCCGTATCTACGAGGGAACTTGATATCAGGATGAAAGTTGACCATACAACGATATTGAGACACCTTTCTGAGATTGGCAAGGTTAAGAAGATGGACAAGTGGGTACCGCACGCACTGACAGAGCGAAATAAGCTGGAACGAACTGGAATATGAAGTTTTGCAGCATCCATCCTATTCACCGGATCTCTCGCCGACCGATTTTCATTTTTTCAAGCATTTAGAGCTGTTTTTAAGGGGCAAACACTATGAAAATGAAGACAGTCTAAAAAACTCGATATCAGAGTTTATTAATTCTAAAGACCAAAATTTTTTTAAGACAGGCATTTACGCTTTAAAATCTCGTTGGGAGAAGTGTATTGAAGCGAATGGAGCATACTTTGATTGAATAAACAGCTTTTGAAGAAAGATATGCAGTTTTATACAATCACTTAAGAATCCGACATTTCATACGCACCAACCTAATACAATAACAAAAAAAAAATAGAGAAGGGATTACTTAAATAAATGTTTGAGCAAACCCTTCTCTAACTTTTGTGTTATTGTATTTTTATTTTATTTCCATTTAAGTTTATTATAACCTTATAATATTGAGGGTTTCCAGTAGGGAAGTTCATGTACATCATAAACAGAATAGGTGTAAGACTATTAGAATAATATCATTTTAATGTTTTTCTTTAATTATTTTTAAAATCATGAAGAATTTTAAAATCATAAGAGATTTAATTATATTAAACTTAGGTAATATTACCGGCGAACCAAATGATCATCAATGACTGTTAATACAAAATAAAACGCTAAAAATACAAACCCGTATTTTTTTTTATGAATATTGAACAGGAGGAGTAAAAAAAAAGACTGTAAGCTGAAAAAAAATGGAAATGAATAAATTCAATTTACTTCATCCGATTCTTATCAAAAAATTGAATACTTTCCCTTTCACATTTCAGTCTGAAAAAGAATTTAAATGCCATAGAACGAAATCATAAACTTGCCTCTCAAACAGAATGCGCCTTCTGACAGTCAAACCGAAAAATAAATAACAATGGCGCTATAGCTTCTCATCTACCACTTGTGTCGAATTTGTATGAAACGAGTAAAATTAAACTAAGACCACCCAAAAATTCTGCTGCCAGTCGAAAAAAACTCGACCGAAAAAATTCATCCCTGGAAACTTTTAATAGAACTATTTGTTTTCTTCGTTCTTGCGGCGAAAAATGGTGAATCTAATAATCACCATCATCCCCAACTTTAATGAAAAAAAAAAAAATAATAATAATAACGAATAATCTGGTGTTTGAAGGGAAACTTTTTGTGATATGCCATAAATAATATAAATAACAAACGCACATTCCTAGAGGAGGTATTCAGTTATTTACTACACAGTCATTGCTAAAAGGAGAAGAAATAATAATAATAATAATACCAAAAATTAATAATTTAAAATGGTAGCCAAATGTGAAATCCTTTTGAACAGAAGCGATTTCTCTCGACTTAAGAACTTCGACTTTTTATTCTAGGTCGGGATCTTTTCTCACGGGTGTGCTATTAACCCAGGCCCCACCCACTTGGGCCCCTCATTTCACATCCACCCCCACCTGACTAAGTTCCAGTAGGGACCAAGACAATGCAAAAGGGCAGACGGTGAGCCTCTTTCTCCGCTTCCTAACTGGCAGGTAGCGACCCAACAATCTTGCTGTCAGGCTGTGTATTAGATGGAGAGAGGCATAATTTAAATGCGGGGACAAAAGGGTTTGCTTTTTCTGCGGCAGAAATGGTAGCCAGGATGTTTCGGAAACTTGAATGGCACTGTTTTTAATGAAGGTTATTTTTATAAACCCGGACGAAAGGTACTGGAGTTAATAGAAGGATTTATAATAGTAGAAGTATTCGGGAAATTTATTATTGTCAATGCATTAAAAATGCCTTTCAGGACAGTAAACAACATTCAATCAATCATTCACTATAGAAAAGTAATATGCGGCAAAAATTGTTGATTTATTTCAGGACTATTTGGTTTATTTCAGCCTAGATCCCCAATCTCTGTATAAAACATACTTTTGCCTATAAATACCTTATATTTGGTGAAACTGTCCTTATATGTAAAAGATATCATTTTGATTTTACTATTGACATATTTTAATTCAATGTCCCTCATTCAATATTTTAATTCAATATCTATCATCCATTCAGTGTCTATTATCATCAACTCCTCTATTAAATCATTGTCACTAACTTCACAAGACCGAGTAGTAGACCGAGACCGGTAAAAAATACCATCCACATATTTTTAAGTTCTAAAAAGTTATTGCCTTTTTCACGTACATATAGCAGTTTTTTCCTTTTGTTTGTGATGAATGCTTTCTTATAAGAATTTTTATATTAAAACAATTCCAAATTTTTTTGGAGTCATTTTTGTTAAATTTTAGGATGGTAAGATAATTTTTATCGTCATATTTTCATATATATGTTTTTATCTTTATGCATATGCTTTTATATTTTAATAAATGATCTCTCTCTAAATATTTTATACTTTTACTATTTGATTGGAGCAATATAGCCAAATATGACTCTTGTGCGAAAAACCAAAACCAACACACAGCCAATGAGATGGATAAGTAGGTTTTGGTGACATGAGCAAAGCGATTTGGATAAATTCTTCAACATTTATGAATAGAAAATAATTTAAAAGATTTCCCTTAATACTAAATAATTTATTATTGAATGAATTCTTTGAATTAATATTCTTAATAACTTTCAATTAATTTTACATTTGTGACTTGTATTTTGTAAAGTATGTTCAACCTGGAGATAGAGTTAACGTAATTTAAATTGATTAAGCCTTGTTGTTGTCATGTCCGTGTTTTTCAGAGAAAGGGGGTGCAGTAGTTTCTGAGGGTAAAGAGCCCTGAGCACCCAGAGGGCAGAAGTCCGACTTCTAGCTCACACACACGACACAACCCTTTTTAGGGGGTGGTCGAATTCATTCATACACTCATTCATCCATCAGCAAGTCGGAAATTAGATCCAAATCAGAGACCGACTCATCCCTGATTCAGAACCCCCAGATGTAACGTTTTGTTATGGGAACTTGGAGGACTTTGCAGTCTCGACATATTTAACGTGCCCCAACTGACATTAGCCAACACGGCGGTCTTTGGCCAAGACGAGGACAGAACCCGCGACCTTTCGGTTACGAGACTGACGCTCTACCAACCAGGCTACCGCGGCCCCTAAATTACCTATTAATTAACCTGTTAAATGATTAAGCCTTAATTCATTTAATAGGTTAGAAACATCAGAATTATTTAACATTATTTAATGTATTTAATTAACATCCAGTTGAATTATTTAACAAAATTCCTTCATCTAACAGATATGTTGTTGTGTATATGTTGACTGTACCACACGTATATGCGAAGCCAGCTCCGACGACCTGTGTCCACCTTGAGTTTGACACATTTTGCCCCCTTTCCTCTTTTTTGTAATTTTTCTGAGTTCTTTGATGTCTATTCATTTTACCGACAATTTGCGGGAAGCTCACGACCGCCGTCCACTGGCATGGATTGTCCTATAATAGGTCAGTTGGCAGATTTACGACCATATCCGTATAGGCAACAGGCGATCAGAACGGGGTTTAATGCTTGTATTATCAAATCTTGACATTTTAGTTTCAATACCTTTTAGATTTGAGGAATTAAATCTTAGGATGCTCATTTAAATCTGAATTTATCATAAACCTTTCCAATATTATTTCAAATGTAATAAAATAAATAGAACAGAATGTATAAAATATGCAGAATAAACATGCAAAACTGTCATGTTTTAATAACTACACATAAATAACTATTGCAAATATTTAATTTGGATATAAACGTTATTACCACACTGTGGGAATTTATTTTTAGAATGCATGATGAAGAAAATGTTTGAGATGACCTCTGAATTGAAATCTTCATCATCAGTTAATAATTATTTAGAAAAATTGTTTGTCAAAAATCTATATTGTTTACTTAAGAAGCATAAATGCGTTTGGAAAAAACTTTAAAGAAAAAAGGAAAAGAAAGCTTTCAAAAGAAAAACAACTTTCTTTTTGTGTAATATACTACTAAGCTCGCTCTAAAATTTTCCAAACTGTTTAAATATTTTCCAAATGTAAATTCATTATGTCATTTCTCTTAGTACAATTGAAAAATGACCAACTTGTTAGAAAAGTCTTCATCTAGCTTATATGTCTATAGTTTTATGCATGCAATTTTTGTTTGTAAATATGCATATCTTCTTGTTACAAGAGGAAGGTATTGAACTTCGAACATTTTTCATGTTACTAATTATGACGGTTGACAGGAAAAGTATTTTATCAAAACTTTTTAGTGATTAAGGAAATTACAATATAAAAGCAAGGTGTCGAAAAAAAATTTTAAAGGACATTGACAATTCTAAAAAAAAAAAAAAAAAAAAAAACCGCCAGCAGAGTATCAAGGATGAGAGATTATAGCGGAAATCAATTTTTTGCATTCAATGCACAAATACTCACTGTCTTGTTGCGAAATTGCGAAAATATTATATCGAGAATCGGTTACCAAGAAACGCAGATTTCGTTGCGTTAAAATTCTGCAATGATTTTTGAATGTACAAGTAGTGAGAGATCTATCTTACACTATAATACGAGGAATGGTTGCCAAGTCGAAAATCGCCCCAGAATTAATAAACTCCGGTAAACCAGGGGGGTCTGGGGTTTTTGGCCACGAGGAATCGATTAGAGCCGGTTTTGAAGCGCTACGATCGAGCAGTTCGGAGTTACAGATAGGATATTTTCAAACTTTATTAGTTCGCCATAATGGCTAATAGGTTTCAAGCGGTAACGTGCTGCCATCTATAGCCAATATGGCGAACTAATAAAGTTTCCAGAAGATGATCCGGAACTGATCTCGAAATGGATGATCCATAACCCGTGTGGTGATATGAACCCAAGCGCTCCGTGCATGGTCAGCAAACATGGAAGAGACCAGTGCAGATGGGGATTTCCAATGGAACATCAAGACATGACATCGCTGGTGAACGATGAAAAGCCGAGGTTTAACCGGTTACCTTTTCACCAATGGTTTCACAAATTTTCTTATGGCATGTATTGTTTTGATAAATCACAATTGAAAATTTAAATCTTCGAGTTAGCTTCGATACCTGTTTTCTCCGAGCGGAGCTCGGTCACCCGCTGGTCATGATAATGCGATGACTCGTAAGTCATTGTTGGCATCAAATTATTTATCACCAAAATTTTTCACAATCAGATGTCTTCATATCCTTATTACTTTCTAGCATGTGAAGTATTGTATTGAAGTAAAACGTATTGTAATCGTGAAAAAATTCAAACTCGGCACTTTTACAACTCACCACATTTTAGAACTCCACGTATTTTTGTAAAATATCAATTCGTCTTTCTGTTTACAAAGGTAAATTCAGAAATGTTTTGAGAAAGCCGAATAAAATTTAGTATATAATGTTTGCCCAAATTTGTAAATTTCTATCAAATACTGTGTAAAATCTATACAAAAGTCTGTACATTTCACTATTTGAATATAAATTAACCTGATAATTACAAAACGAAAAGAACTAGATGGATAAAATTATGAATATATATTTAATTTCAATACTGGAGACTTCTACCAAATGTTGAGCCAAATTCAACACTGAGTTGAAAGTTCACTGCACTGTGCTTTCAAAAGGAATGTAAATGCTATGTAAAAGCATTAAAACTGTAATAATTAAATATGATTTGATATGATATTTTGTAACTGCAATTGTAAATGGTACTTTTTCGTTTTCGATGCCCTTAAGAAATCTCCAAACTGTTAGCGATTAGTTGTTTTGGTGATTCCATGGAAATTATTTAACTGACACAAATAGCCCTCACATGAAACTGAAAAGTGCCTGTAATTCTCTGTCAAATTTTGTTTTCAATCGATTGAATGAAAATGCGTTTAAAATACAAATTCACCCTTTTTAGAGAAAAAGTTTCAAGAGACCCTTATTGCTGATTTTCCTTGTATGAAAAATTTTCTTAAAGAGCAAGGATTTTCCTGTTCTCCAGAAGACTCAGACGAACGAGCAGCACTGCTAAATGTGGCAAGAAAGAAAGTTGCAATCAATATTTACGTCTCAAAATGAGTTTTGGCAAAAGTGCAATACTGTCTAAGTTGCTTCAACGAGAATAATAAATGTTGAATGCTTGTATTCAAGTTTATAATTTAAATCACAGTGTATAGAATGTTCAAAGTTTCAATCTGTGTTTTTCGTGATAAAATAAGTTCCACAACTTTTTGAGAATCGATGTGCTATGTTTCTTCGAAGACAACTTCTCTAATTCGTATTTTAAGAAATCATACATAAAAAAGACAAACTAATTCAACAATTGAAACTAGTAATAAATTTAAGTCCATACTTCGAAGCACTCCGATGTGTCCTTAATATCCAAAATATTATGACTCTTTATCAGTTGCCTAAGTAATTTAGTCGTCGCACATCAGGTATCTTCATGGTCATATGATATATAGCTTTAATACGACATAATAATAATTTAAAACATTAAGCTAAGCTATTGGAAATAGAATTGGTCTTTCGAAAACTTTCCCACGCATTTTATCCTAAAATGTTATCCAAGAGATCATCTTACATGGCATTGGTGTGCAATAATAGTCTTTGTTTTTACATTTTTGGTGATTTTCTAGGTAATAAATACCTGACATGCAGTTAATATTATCTGAAAATCAAATTTATATTTTAGATGAGGTTTTATGATGGCCCATTAAAAATAAAATTTGCCACAAAACCCACTTGAAACCGTAAGTTCCGAAATTCCCTAAATTTGATATGCTTAAGTTATTGTATTTACATGTTTCTGAAAGTATAGGGCCGTGAGATTTCATTATGTCTACACTATAAATATATATAGTGTCTACATTATAAATCAGTGCAACGATGAATATCTATCTAGGACTCTCCATTTTGTAATTATCGTGTTAAAATAGACCAGAACATACGAACTTCCTTTGAACAGTTTATTTCATAATTTGATAGAAATCTATAATTTAGTGTAAAAATTATGTACTAAATTTCAGTCGTCTTGCTCAAAGTGTGTTTGAATTTCTTTATCACTGACATACAGACAGATAGATAAACGGTTTTTCACAAAATGTGTTTTTCGAACTAAGGTAAATCTTAAAAATGTAGATTTGTCAAAATCTAGCATTTAAACTTTTCGACAATTACTATACTTTACTACGTATAAGAGAGAGTAAACAAGTAATATTTTTTAAAAATTAAGCCAATTCCTATTTAGGTCAACGAAGAAATTTTTTACTTTGATTACTTTTTATGATATATATATATATATATATCA